>OY284486.1:80982291-81267291 GCA_958336395.1 Ctenicera cuprea | reverse complement strand
GTACTGGAAAATTGAGACCTGCATATCATAGCAACAAGCGGTTCATGCATCCTCCTTATGTTATATGTATATTACTTCGTGGTTTTAATAATACTTATTTATGTTGTTTGAAATAATTTCAAATTTTTAACTCGCATAAATGCTGATCTCAATAATATAAATTTAGTAATTTCATGCAGATCTGTAAAATACTGAAATTATGGGGTTTTGGCTCTCTTACTTTCAATTATTTTAGTCTATACTTCTAAATGAAATTGCATGCATAACCTCTTTTACTTTAAGAAAAATCTCCGGCCGGATATTTCATATTATCCGGCCAAACCGAATATTCGGTGAAATGACCGAATAGGCCAGATAACGGATAAAAACCGAAAATCCGTTGCATCCCTACCTGCTATTTTGTCTGTGACGCCCTCTATGAATTTTTGAAAATTAAAAATTCATACCTATTTATTTACAATAAATATTTATAATAAACCAGGGACAATAAAGTATTACTGTTTAGCCTAATTTGCTTGAGTGGTAATAGAATGAGAGTCGGAACTTAATTTTCAGGTGCAGCAATATTTAGGGGGGTTAATTTTTCTCCTCCCTCCCAATTTTTGGCCGGTGAATTTGGTGTGTCGTCTCGGGTTTTCGTTAATACGAGGAAATCTGTTTCCTAAAAATCAAAGAGTTTCCTTTTTTTTTCTTATTAAATTTAGTTATCTAAATCAAAGTGGATAATGCCGGACATGGCCATCTACAGATGTTGACTGGGCGACTAAATTATCCGTCCAGTACAAAGGTAACATTGTGACCACATAAAAGCTGTTGAGTGATTGGGCGTGTGTGTAGGTGCTATGGAATTTTGCGGCTCTTTCTACTAGAAAAATGTGTGTGTGATTTCACACTACTGTTTCGTTAATGGCATTGTGTTTGCTGCAACTAATATGGTATAGTAGTATATTATTTCATTTCTTGTTTTAATTTTTTGTTTACTATGAAGACCTATTCATAAAACTTTGAAATGGTGATTTTTTTCGCGTTAGTGACTTTCATAAAACACGTGACTGTTGTAAGTACTACAATGTTGTTAATTTATACTTTTGTAAATATATAAAATGTAAATGCTTTAAATGGTACGACAGTCCAGGCCAAGTGCTTTGTTCCTTTTTGTTTGTTTGTTGATACGTTTTCATGGCAACATTGAAGGCTATAAATAATAAAGTTCTATTAAACAATTTTTCAATTCAATTCAATTCAAAAAAAAATTAAAAACCTGATCAAATATGGTGAAACAAAAAAATATTATCTTTATTTATTTATTAAGGATGATTTATTATCTAATTTCTTATGGTCACAAAGGTTCGATAATAGGTTGCATCAATTCGGACTTGTAAATAGTAGCATCACAATCTATGTAAATACAGTAATGCAACCTTTGTTTGGCATTATGCTATCTCATACAAAACTAAGTTGGGTTATCAATGGTTCAATTTAATACAATAAATTTATTATTGTAGAGTGCAAAAACACTTAAAAGATTTGATTTACTTTGCTTGTTTGTGGAACCTTGTGTGAAATAAATAAATATTTCAAAAAAATAGGTTCATCCAATCCATACATATTCATACAAAGAAAAAAAATTAATTGTATTCAAAGGATATTTTAATAAAGCGATAAAAAAGAAATGAGCATCTTTTCTAAAAGAATTTACATGCATCATTAAGTTTTTATCTTCTTTCGCAGGTTACAAATGCAGTATTGAAACTGATAGAACGTGAAAGAAATGGAGAAACAATCAATACACGTCTTGTATCTGGTGTGATTAACTGCTATGTAGAGTTAGGATTAAATGAGGAAGAACCCGGAGCAAAAGGACCAAACCTAAGTGTATACAAAGAAAGTTTCGAAAATGTTTTCTTGGAAGATACTGAACGTTTTTACACACGCGAAAGCACCAATTTCTTAGCTGAAAATCCTGTAACTGAATATATGAAAAAAGTAGGTTTTTTTCTTTGAAAAATACCAATTTAAATTAAATTAATAATACAAATATAGCACGCTTGTCATCATACTCATTTGTGCTAAATTTATATTAAAATTCGTAGGCTGAACAAAGACTACAAGAAGAACAGAAGCGTGTACAGGTGTATTTGCACGAAACAACCAGTGAACGTTTAGCAAAGACATGCGAACGTGTACTGATTCAAAAACATTTGGAATTATTCCATGCTGAATTCCAACAGCTTCTAGATGCCGATAAAGATGCTGATTTAGGACGCATGTATTCACTTGTCGCTCGCATTCCTGATGGTTTGGGCGAACTGCGTACACTACTTGAGCAACATATTGCGACACAAGGCCTTGCTGCTATTGAAAAATGCGGCGAAGCAGCTCACAATGTAATTTTTTATGTGATACAAAATTTTATTAAATCAGTATTGACGACTATTCTACTGTAACAATATCTTGTTTTCTGCATAGGATCCAAAAGTATATGTGAATACGATCTTAGAAGTTCACAAAAAGTATAATGCGTTAGTATTAGTTGCCTTCAATAACGACAGTGGATTTGTAGCTGCATTAGATAAAGCCTGTGGACGTTTTATTAATGCCAACGCCGTTACCAAGCTGGCTAATTCCAGTAGTAAATCTCCCGAGTTGTTGGCAAAGTACTGTGATTTATTGTTGAAAAAATCTAGCAAAAATCCTGAGGAAGCTGAGCTCGAGGATACTCTTAATCAAGTGGTAAGATTTTGATTATATTAATCAATTTTTCTTTCTTTTCTTTCTCAACTCTAACCAAAACTGATAATTATTTCAGATGGTTGTGTTCAAGTACATCGAAGATAAAGATGTGTTCCAAAAGTTCTACAGCAAAATGCTTGCAAAGCGTCTTGTACAGCACATGTCGGCAAGCGATGACGCAGAAGCATCCATGATCTCAAAATTAAAACAGGCTTGTGGCTTTGAGTATACGTCCAAACTGCAGAGAATGTTCCAGGTATGTAAGTTGGTCGATAAAGAAATTCAATTAGATGTTACTTTCTGTGTATTAAAAGTATTTTGTATAGAGATGGTTTTAACGAGTTTTGTATAAATAATGGTAAGCAATGATATAATGATCATGTAATGTAGGTGTCTGAGAGGTGGTCATAGGCCCTAACTAGTGTTGAGAAAATGCCCGGAATTTGTTTGTTTAGGGAAAATACCCAGGTTTTTTCATTGAATCCTCCCGGGAACATTCCCAATACTTTTTTTTCTTATTTTCTATCCTAATCAGACGTATTTTATAAAGACATTAATTTTGATACTAAATAATCCGGGAAACACCCTGATTTGGGAATTTTCTCTTATAGGAATTTTCTCAGCGGCCCATCACTAGCCCTAACTAATAAAAATATATCGGTATTACACTCCTATGTTGCCATTGGAAGCACAGATCCTCATTAATCAAAAATGTCAGTCTTGAATCTTTCATCTAACGTTACAAACTATCTCTAAAACTATAAAATATTAAGCAACAAATTTTTTTTATTTTATAAAGCTCTTTGCATGCCTTCTGGGTATTATGCTAATAGTGGGTTTTTAAAAACCACCCTATTTTAAGGAGTGGGGGATATATTTTAAATAGGATTATACATAATTTTTAGGGCTGGACCTTGTTTCAGATACCGATACTTCCGATACCCTATCCGATACCCGATACTGTACCTTAAAGTATCTGAATTTCAGATACTTTGCAGTTTTCATTTGAATTTCAGGTTTTAGGTTTGCAAGACAGTGAAAACTAACAATCTAGTGTCTTCTCATATAATTTTTTATTGTTACTACCACGAGACTGTTTTCTAACATCTTGATTATAGCCGGCAGAAAAAAAATGTAAAGAGAAAAATTGTTTGTTGGATTACCGTGCACAACATAGAAGTATTACCAATTATACTGGGTATTTAGTTATGCCTGTACAGCACATTACTTGGTTATTGTAAAAGGAACACCTTGTATATTATTGCAAATCTACATTGAATTCTAGATAGAAAAGTATTAAGGTACTATAATCTTAACATTAATGGTTTTTGAGTTATTTGACTTTTTTCAAAAATTTTGACAATGACCAATATAACAAAACTAATATTTTAGATGCCATAAATGTTCACTCTTCGCTATTTTGCACAGACAATTAACACATTATGAAGTATTCAACGGTATGTTATAAACAACAAATTATTACATAGGGTGTTCATAATTTAATGTACGTTTTGCAAAACGTTAATGGTCAATAACTTTTGTTTTTCAAATAGAACACCCTGTATTTTGTAACCCCATCAAATGCAGAATTAAACTCTCTTTCAATACAACACAAGATTTTCTATACCAAATATTAAAATATCTACGCAAGCAGGCCATGGATTTAAACAAAAACAACAAACAACAAACTTATATCACAATATACAGAAGTATTGAAGATCTCCTCTGGTGCCATAAGGGGCCATAATCAAAATTATATCCATATTAAACCCATCAAGTGTCATTTTGCCCGCTCCTCCCGCAGAATGTCACTGTTCGTGAATTATAAAATAAAATATAACATTAATATTACAGGATATTGGAGTATCAAAAGATTTAAATGAACAGTTCCGGACACATCTCAATAATTCAAATGAACCACTGGATATTGATTTCAGTATTCAGGTTCTATCTTCAGGTTCATGGCCATTCCAGCAATCGTTTACATTTGGCCTGCCGACTGAGGTAAAGTTTTACATGTTATGTTACTTCATTTATGATTTTGAGTGTCTATGTATTAGGTTCGAAGTTACAGAATTGAATTGTGACTAATTTGTATGTGTGGTGATTGACATGTTAACAGGTTAAACGCCATGGCGGTCATTGGTGTCCGCTGTGTATATCAAACTTTATTAGAGTGCTGTTGGTCGAGCGACCACAACATCATCTGTTTTAGCGTGGTGCGGTGACTGTTCGGGCTTATTAAAAATTTTCCTGTATGCAGGTAGTTGAAATTGCGCTTTGTACTTCATTTTTTTATAGCAAAAAAAATGGTATTGACTCGGGAACCAAATTTTGAAAATTCGGTGTTTTGCTTAACCTGTTGAGTAGTGTGTGCAACTGAAATGTACTAAATGACAAGGATGTTGTGTATGTTACAAAAACATTATACTGTTTTAGCTGGAACGAAGTGTACATAGATTCACTAGTTTTTATTCTGGTCAGCACTCGGGTAGGAAATTAAATTGGTTGTACAATATGTCTAAAGGAGAACTTGTTACAAATTGCTTCAAAAACAGGTAAGTAACATAATTTTGAAATTGTTTTTATGATAGTGTGGTTAGTTGGGGAACAGAAATAAAATGGAGTGCAAAAAATGAAATCAAATCGTTGTTTACCAGCTGCTATACTATATGAATAATGTTGGTGGTGAAAATTATGGCAGAGAAATTTGTTAGTTAATTATTATCAGTAAAAAAGGTTTTAAATTGTGGCTCGAGCTTTAATCATCTGCGTATCGAAACCTAAGATCAATAAATTTAACCTTTTTTGTAGAGTAAAAACCGTCCGATCATGCAAGGTTAGGAAGTATATTTCTAAATTTAATAGTTAGGGGCTGTACAAATGTATCAAAAGTGCCTTCGGAGTGCCATGACTACAGGAATCGGCTCCTGCAGACTGGTTAATAAATAATTAGGTAAAAATGTCTAAATGCTGTGGAAAACTTTTTAAAAAATTATTTATCTACAGATTATAAAGAAACGTTTAACACCTTTAAACGAATTTTGTCATTAATTTATTAAAACGTTTTTGTAAAAATTTCTTTAAAAAAGATTTAAGTCTTAATAAAAAAGCTACAAAAATCATAATTTTACGATAATTTTTTAATGAATAATGTAGTTTTCAAGATAACAAAAAAATTCAACCCCTTTTATTTTTATTTTAAAAAAATGTTAAAAAAATTAATGAAAAAATTCATTCAAAGGTGTTAAACGTTTTTTTATAATCTGCAGATAATATGTAAATTTTTATAGAATTTTTAAACAACATTTAAATATTTTTACCTTATTATTTATTACCTTGATTACTGACTGACCAGGATAAGTAACCAAGTCATAAACAACATAAAAAAAACATACAATTAAACACGTGTGTGTGTGAATGACATTGAATGAATGGGCATGAACGGTGGCATAAGCTTCAGGAGCGTAGCGGTTTAAAGGCCAAAAGGCCCCACTACCTCCTCTTACACAAGCAAAGAGCCTACCCGGAGTGAAAGACCTCGACACCTTCGGGTATAAGAGGTGAAAGATTAAACAAACAAACATTATTTATTAACCAATGCGCAGGAGCCCATGCCTGTAGTCAAGGCACTCTTGATAAATTTCTACAGCACATACTAATAAATTTAGAAATATACTTCCTAATCTGGCATGATAGGAAATTTTCCGTTCTACATAAAAGGTGGAACAAAATGTTTTGATATCTGTCTTAGGGTTCCATAGGCAGATGATTAAAGCTGAAGCCACAGTTTAAAATCTTTTTACACTGATATTAATTAACTAACAAACTTCTCTGTTATAATTTTTACCACAAATATTTTTTTAAAGCATTGCATTTCAGACCGTTTGTTTAGACCGGTTTTTCAGTCCAGTTTTCAGGCCGGTTTTTAGACCGTATTTATTCTAACCGGTTTTTAGACCGGTTTTTCAGACCGGTTTGAAATGATTAAAAACCGTTTTTTGAACCACTCAATAATTGCAAAACCGGTTAAAAAAATGTTTTTGACAATAATAGTCATTATTACACTGGACTAGTAAATGAGATCCTTTTGTTTATTTCAAATTAACAATAAAATTACAGAATCAATAGCTGTTGTTTTTTTAGATACACACTACAAGCTAGCACTTTTCAAATGGCCGTGCTTCTACAATATAATGTGGCAGAAACATGGACTGTAGCTCAATTAACCGAACACACGCAAATTAAAATGGATTATCTAATACAGGTGCTGCAAATTTTATTAAAGGCTAAACTTTTAACTTCTGATGATGATGAGAATGATCTGAATGCAAATTCAGTTGTTTCACTCTTCACATCGTATAAAAAGTAAGTTATTGTACTTCTACTTCAAAAACAAAATTGACCGCAACGGTTACTATTTTTAGTAAAAAACTTCGTGTTAACATAAATATCCCAATGAAAACTGAATTGAAGCTTGAACAGGAGACAACGCACAAACATATCGAAGAAGATAGGAAACTACTGATTCAAGCTGCTATCGTGCGAATTATGAAAATGAGGAAAGTTTTAAAACATCAACAGTTGGTGGCAGAAGTTCTCAATCAACTTTCTGCACGTTTCAAACCTAGAGTACACATTATTAAGGTAAATAAGCTTCCACGTAAATGCTGCTACATATTAATATATTTGTTTTACAGAAATGCATTGATATACTCATAGAAAAGGAGTATTTAGAAAGGACGGAAGGTCAGAAGGACACCTATAGTTACTTGGCCTGATTTATCTTTACCCAACCGTCTTTCTTTACTATGTAAATCACCAGTTTTTGTTGGACAATGGCTTGGCGTGTGGGCTGAATGTAAATTTTGTTTTCTTACTGATGTCGATGTCGATGTTTAAATGTTATTGATGCAGTTTTGGTTTGCATCAGTCGAGCAACATCTGTATACTTGTATATAAGTGTAATTGTAAAGGGAGTGATTTTAAGTAATATTATCTGAAATTTATAAGTAACATGTTTCTAAGTTTTCCTTGTATGCCGATCTGTAAAATTTGCACTAAAATTATATGAACTACAAGTGCTGTTCGTTCTACTTTTTGTTGAAATACTCGCATGACAATTTTTTTTTAAAGATAAATAACGGTTGTTAATGTTTTGTGTTTTAGATGCAAATTGTGATCCTCTTATATGGTTTTAACAAAGCAGTGTAGATTAAGATTTGCTTTAATTGGTATTTCACTTTTTTTTAAATAAATAAATAGTTAAAATGCAAATACCATTTTCTTCATTTCACTTCACCTACTCGTTTTTGCTTTGGTGTACTTAAAGTTTTACAACTCCAACAACTGAAAAATGTGTTTAGGTGGGTGCGTCTCATGTCTCCCGAACTGATGAGTCGATTTCGATAAGCTGCTTCAGAATGTGAACGATAAAAAAATTCTGTTAAAGCTAAATTGCTTATAAGTAATAGCAGAATAAGATTAAGAACTTTATTTTTAGGTGCAGTAATATTCCACCTCCCTAATTTTGGCGAAAAAGTTTGTCCATGTGTTTTACGTATTTTTTAAAGCACGAGTCTTTTTCAAAAAATGATAAAATAAAAAAAATCCTGGTTGCAGCTTAATCACCATAGAAACATTGATGACAACTTGAGAGTGCACAAGGTAGATAATGAAACATCTAGTGCAGAATCACATCATAAGAGGTAGAAGCTGACCGCTGCGTACAGCACCACCCTGAAATTGCTACTCATGAAGTTTGTGAGTTATGACTATTCACTATTGTTACTTGTCCTTCTGGCAATGGCGGATTAGCAGGGGTTTAAATTTAAATACCGTTCACCTCTAAACAGTTCTTAGATGTGCTGTGATTGTTGTGATTAGACATACAGTGTGAGTCATTTAAGTGTCGCCCCACTATTATTTCCTAAACTATTTGGACTATCAATTTCCTTACTTAATAAAAGTTGTTTATAATTTCCTGCTACACAACCTGACATTATTAGCAATTATACTGTGTGTTTAATAATGCGTGTACAGCACATTACTTATTTTAAATATCACTGTATATTACTGAATTTTTAGATTCTACATTTAATTCTTGATCTAAAAATGTAAAGCTACTAACATCTTAAAATTAGTGGTTTTCGAGTTCTCATCTTTTTTAAAGAATTTTGAATTAGTTAATGTTTTAGATACCAAATACGTTTACCCATCGCTATTTTGCACAGACTATTAACACATTATAAAGTAGTCACCGATATGTTCAAAACGGTAGATTATTAAATGGTGTTTGCAATTTAATGTCCATTTGGAAAAATTTCAAATGTCAATAACTTTTATTTTCCAAATGGAACACCATCAAATGTGGAATTAAATTCTCTTTCAATTTTAAATAAGGTTTTGTATATTATAAAATAAAACTTCCAGCCTTTCTTCATAAATTTATTATACAGGGTCGCTATTAAAGATGGAACCAAAGCTCTCCTGCTAAAACGGTTTGAGATATAGATATGAAAATTGGAAGACTTCCATTTGAAATTATTTCGCATATTTAAGGTTAAAAAAAATTTTTTTTGACATGATTTTTGAGCGCGGCCGCCATCTTGAATTTTTTTAAATGACAACATGGGCTTTGTGATACATCATTAGAAAGCTTATTTTTTTCTCTTTCTTACTACCATAATCATGTATGGTGTTAAAGTAGAAAATAATGCCGTATGCGTGGCTGGCTAATGTATTGCACTTTAAATCTAGATACCTTTGCAATAACGAAACGTCAAAAATAAACAAAAAACAATCAGCAGGGGTTTAATAAGTGACAAAAAACATAGTACATATGGGTTGTTTCCTTACAACTATTGTATTACGTGACAAATAAACCTTAATTTCGTGAAATATGGCAAAGGTTTTTCAAATTTTTCTGCATTATTTTCTACTTTAACATCATACTTGATTAAGGTAGTAAGAAAGAGAAAAAAATAAGCTTTCTAATGATGCATCACAAAGCCCATGTTGCCATTTAAAAAAATTCAAGATGGCGGCCGCGCTCAAAAATCATGTGACAAAAAAATTTTTTTTAACATCAAAATATGCGAAATAATTTCAAATGGAAGCCTTCCAATTTTCATATCTATATCTCAAACCGTTTTAGCAGGAGAGCTTTGGTTCCATCTGTAATAGCGACCCTGTATAGATAATGCTATATGTACATTTCGATTACGATGTAATCATCTACAGTAGCAAATGCTAACTAACTCTAAAATCTAAGGCTGAAGCAAACATAACGGAAATTTTTTAAGTAACGGACTCGTGATTTATGAGATAACGGTATTGAATTACACTTCAAAGGACAAATGGTGAAAGTTGCAGGTCAGTTTTCTGAAGTTTGAATTAAATCAAGTAAACGGTTGTTTACGGGTGACAAATCAAAATTTAAAAGGTCGTTTTCGTGTTTTTTCATTTCAATTGCTTCTAACATGTTTAAATTATATCCGTTACTTGTCTTTAGAAGTGAAAGGTTATAGGTATTGAATTTATGACCTGTATCTGCAAAATGGGCAGCCAAAGCGGATTTGTCAATATTAATATTTTTGAGATAATAGGTGTGCTCTTTCAAAGAGAATAAAAGAAAATTTAGACCACCAAGAAAATTTATTTCTCCTGTGCACTCATACTTATTACAACTAATAAGTGAAGTGCAAAAATACTATTTTTTCTTACATCTACCTAAGTCTAAATATTTTAACAAATACTAATTAACACAATATAATAAAATTAATTGTACTACACACCAAGTACTATACTATATTAAAATAAATATATCACTCATGCCAACGTTAACATATCACAGTTCCTTACTTAACTTCGACCAGTTATAAATAGAGTTTTTGTATTTTCCTCGGAGATTCTGCAAAGCAATTCCAATTTTCATTGTAATTACAATGGTCAAATAATTGAGAATCATGAAAACCGATCTTTCTTTCCAGTCGAGAACGTAGAACAATCCATACAGCCATCTGCCACATTGATAATATGTGAAGAAGAATCTAAAACACAAAAGAACAGTCAGCAACATTAATGAAGTGGAATTAATCTAAAACAGCTTTATTTGAAAGTTTTAGGTATTACACCGGATGTCTTTTTTACAACGATCCACCTTAAATTTCAGAATAAAATAGGATATTGAACCGCGGTAATGTACATAAATGGAACTAAGTTAATCAGGCAATTTATCTTCTTAGTGTTAATTGTTAGTTCAGTTTAATTGTTAATTTTTGTAACATAAAGCCACCGTTAAATGTCTTTTAACACTTTACGAATTTAATCTTTCTTTTCTACCTCGATAACTAGGTTTAAAACCTCACTTTGTTACATCAACTCTATTTTAAAGTTTATATCCTCTCAACTATGTCACACGCTCTTGTTTGTTCCCGAAACCATTTATCTTTCTATCAAGCGCCCCCAACATGCAACCCTCATATTTATCGAAATTTAAATCTAAATACTTACAAGGCATCATAAACAAGCAGAAGAGCACTCAGTCCAATAAATGCAGCTCTAAAACTTGGCAAAAGCTGGTTGGTTATCAAAATCTCCATGATTACAGGTATTAAGATGACACTGTGAATGGAATGGTTTAACCATTCTGGAAAAATGGCATCAACAGCAGCTGGAAGGACCCATTCTCTGTTGATACTATACACACCCCAAAACATCCCAGCTACAAAAAGCGTGCATGGAAACATCAAGCTTGTAAAAACGTAACCTTTCAATAAGAGAAGTTTCTTCTCGTATTTTTTGAAGTCTTCTGGAAGCAAATGCAAAACATCTGCTGTAACTGCTAGGAACAGATATACCGTTTGAATTATCTGAAAAGGGGAATAAAATACCATAAGAAATGCTAAATAATAAATATGAGTTTGGGTAAAATAACTTACCATATTCCAACATGTAAAGTATCGATATGCAAACTGCTCCATTTCAACTATTCTCTGATCTGAGCTCTTACCGAACTCAATTTCTTGTGTGGATTTCATCGCATATAGATGATGCCCTAATGCCAAGGCATGGTAGACAGCTCCAAAATATTTGGTCATTTTTAGAAATCTGTACAAAAACACAGAAAATTGAGTTATGTGAAAATATCGAGGAAATATAAGTTGATTGCAATTGAACAGAAAAAAAAACAAAAAGCATAATTTTTTATAACATCAATATAACTATAAAATTATAAATGATTGACGTTAAAAGCTTTTTATAGCACGAGGTACTACATAGTTAAGTGATTTAAAAAACCATTTAATTGGTTTAAAATAGCATTTACATTACTGTTAAATAAACACGACCATTAGTAAAATGATAAGAGAACATATCACCAAAGAAACCTATTGAAAGTACATTCAAAACAATTTAATGTATTACGAGAAAATATTATACACACTGAAAGCATTTTAAGAACAGATTAATGAAATAATAGAGAAAAGGAAAAAAATAGAAATGTTTAGCAACAAAGAATACAGAAAATTAAAAGAATACAGGAGAAGAAAATAAATTGCAAATAACAAAGAAGAAGAAAATAGGAGAAATACTTGGGGCGCGGGGCTGGGCGTAAGAAACAAAGAATTCTTAATGCAAAAAAGAGTAATATTAGATTAAATAAAATAGGACAATAAAGCTGAAAGAAAGACAAAAATAAAACTTAAAATAAACAATAATAAATTGAAAGAAATAAACAAATAAAAAAATTGGGGAAGCACCTCGCCTGGACTTTCCCCATACTTTAAGAATAATTACCCTTTTTTGTCACCAGAAATATTTTTAAGTATACAAGTAATAGGTATAAGACTTAACTATTGCATAAGATTAGATGGTTGAGAAAAAAAATCTTATGAAAATGCTGACACCGTGCATCAAAACATGTAATCGTGTTTTTCTCCTTATCGTATGAAATGCAAATAAAACCTTTCGTTACAGTACTGCTAAATAGGGAAAGTATCGCAATAGAGATTGTATCGTTTTACCACTACCTCACTTGGCATACACACACCGACAAGTCAAAGAAAGACCTAAAATAAACTGGTTGTGCTGACTAGCATAATGTGTTAGGATCTGACCCGGACCCGGTGTTTTGCGAGGAAAATATCGTTTTTTTTTGGAAAAAACTCCTTGGGATGGAACCCTCCCCCCTCCGATTGGCTACAAATTTGAAAAAGAGGGAAAATTAATCGCCCTAAATAAATACTGAATCTTATTCCACTATTGCTCATGAGTAATGAGAGTCAAAATATCAATGCACTCATGCACTATGATGCAGCTAAATTCGCAATATATGCATTTATGCATTATAACCGATTTTTTTTAGAATATCCACTTTTATTTTTTAATAAGGAAAGGCATGCAAAATCTTAAAAATTAATAAATATGCATTAAAATACGAATTTTCAGAAATATGTATACATTTATAATCCTTTTTATGTATTAAAACATGCATAAATTTAATACTCCATATGTTTACTACACGTAAGAAAAACATACAAATGCATAGAAATCCTATCCCTATTTATGCACAATTTAGCTTAAACAGAAATGTTTTTTCGTCCTCCGTTTATTGGATAAAAGACATACATTTTCAATTTTTAAAAATTCATAGAAGGCGCACAGAACAACTAGATTTAAAAACTTTCAAAATCTTAATACGGAAAAGCATGTAAAAGCTTAAAAAATAATAAACATCCATTAAAATTCAAATTTTGAGAAATATTCATGGATTTATAAAAACCTCTAAAATATGCATTTATTGTGCCTTTTTAAATTCACATATGTCGATGAAACATGCATAAATTTAACTCTACATATGTTTACTACATATAAGAAAAATATGCATATGCATAGAATTCCTCTCCCTACTTATTAGCAATTCAGCTTTAACAAAAATGTTTAATCGTCATCCCATTATTTAAAAAAAGGGCATAAGTTCAAGATTTTCAAAAATGCGTAGAAGACGTCACAAAACTATTAACGGATTGAAACGCCAACCAAATTGTAGCTTATCCCTAGCTCTATGAGCATATAGAATATGCTTACGACCAAAATTTAAAAAAAGGAAAAAAACTAACAGAAAAACAAAAAGCATAAAAATCAAGGAAAAGGGGAAGACAGTAAATAACGAAAGGAAATACCTAACTAAAATGACAAAAATAAGAAACAAGTAAAAAAACAACAAAAACAACATACCCATTCAAAACATAAACAGAAATAAACAGAAAAAAATAAAGGAACTTGAAATTTTTCTACAATTCTGACTCCAGCATTTTTTTTATTTATAACAAAATTCCTAATGTTAGATTAATTTAATGAAACAACTTAATGCAGGAATTTGGTATGCAAACTGTATAAAATCAAAAATCTCAGTAATTTTAGAGTTTATATTCCCAATTGTATGCATTAGCATTGGAGTGCGGATAATAATTAATTTTTCTTTGTGAAATTAATCGTTTAAATTTTTTTTAAATTAATAACTCGTACAAAGTAATTAACAAAATATATATACATAAATTAACTTACCTTGAAGTGTTTCAATGTAGGCACAGTATACAAATAAAATTTCAATTACAGAAATTAACAAAACTAATATAATGGATTAAAAAGAGAAAAGCAGAACAAGTCCTTCTCCTTAGGCTGCCAGCAACCAACTAAAATTAATGGAGGAATAATGTTGTTGATAACTTTTTAATGTGTTGGTGTAATCACTTAGATACACATAAGACACAGAAAGGGTTGCCTAAAAGATAAGTTCAGTAGACAACAATCATATCAATAACATAATTAAACATGTTACTTTGACTCTGACCTTCATTTCAAATAATAACAAGATAATGGGTTTGCTATAGTTTAGAAACTATTCCATCGGGAACTACCATTAGACTGATTTTGTATAATATACCAAATTTTCCTTTCTGGAACTTTCTACATGATCAGTTACGGAAAACTTTTGGAGAAAAATTGCAAAAGAAAATAGAAAAGGTAAACTTTTACTTAGGCACTTTATTGCTTTTATATTTTAATTGTTTTAAATAAAATTAATTATAATTAACCATTTTACGCATTTTTGAAGCATGTTTTCATACAATAATACCAGTGTCTGGCCCTATCTACATGTATATGAAAATTTAAACAAAAATTTTATAATTTCTGTTGTTTTAGAGTTTTCGTCATTGCTGTCAAATTTATTTCCGCATTTTTTACTTTCAGTATAGAGAAGTATTGATTTCATGAAAGATCTGTCTGTGTTTGTGTGTGTGCGCGCGCGCACCATAACTCCGAAACGGATAGCGCCTATTTATTTATAATAAAAAGTTAGTGCGAGTGCGATGTTGAGTTGTCCAACTCGCACATGGATTTAAATGTTACGTAAATGGATTTTATAAATCAGCAAAAAAATTCTGTTTTAATACCAAATTTTCCTTTCTGGAACTTTCTACAGGATCAGTTACGCAAAACTTTTGGAGAAAAATTGCAAAAGAAAGTAGAAAAGGAAAACTATTACTTAGGCACTTTATTGCTTTTATATTTTAATTGTTTTAATAAAATTAATTATAATTAACCATTTTACGCATTTTTGAAGCATGTTTTCATACAATAATACCAGTGTCTGGCCCTATCTACATGCATATGAAAATTTAAACAAAAATTTTATAATTTCTGTTGTTTTAGAGTTTTCGTCATTGCTGTCAAATTTATTTCCGCATTTTTTACTTTCAGTATAGAGAAGTATTGATTTCATGAAAGATCTGTCTGTGTTTGTGTGTGTGCGCGCGCGCACCATAACTCCGAAACGGATAGCGCCTATTTATTTATAATAAAAAGTTAGTGCGAGTGCGATGTTGAGTTGTCCAACTCGCACATGGATTTAAATGTTACGTAAATGGATTTTATAAATCAGCAAAAAAATTCTGTTTTAATACCAAATTTTCCTTTCTGGAACTTTCTACAGGATCAGTTACGCAAAACTTTTGGAGAAAAATTGCAAAAGAAAGTAGAAAAGGAAAACTATTACTTAGGCACTTTATTGCTTTTATATTTTAATTGTTTTAATAAAATTAATTATAATTAACCATTTTACGCATTTTTGAAGCATGTTTTCATACAATAATACCAGTGTCTGGCCCTATCTACATGCATATGAAAATTTAAACAAAAATTTTATAATTTCTGTTGTTTTAGAGTTTTCGTCATTGCTGTCAAATTTATTTCCGCATTTTTTACTTTCAGTATAGAGAAGTATTGATTTCATGAAAGATCTGTCTGTGTTTGTGTGTGTGCGCGCGCGCACCATAACTCCGAAACGGATAGCGCCTATTTATTTATAATAAAAAGTTAGTGCGAGTGCGATGTTAAGTTGTCCAACTCGCACATGGATTTAAATGTTACGTAAATGGATTTTATAAATCAGCAAAAAAATTCTGTTTTAAAGCCTTAGATGCGATAGAGGGAGCGATTCATCCGATAATAGAAAATAATTTTTTATAAATTGAGCAGCCATTTTATAACGGTGAGAATAAGATTTTTGAGATAATATATTTTGAATGTTCCCGCTCTTTTGAGGAGGAGAAGGGGTACTAACATTTATTTTTTGTCCTTATGTGGTACATCGTTGGAAAGCTAATTTAATGGACTTTAACGATCAGTATCAATTTTCTTGGTATAATAGTTCATGTGCGGTTGGGAAAAAGTATGGCCGCTTTTTGGGATATGATTGGCCGCCATTTTGAAATGGCTTGAGCTATCGATATTTTCTTTATTTTAAGTTGTTGGGTTTAAAAATACCTTTTAAATGCGGTACAACATGACCCACCTTCGTATTTGAAAATTTAGAGACCCCGCCCCCAAAATATCACTTTCCGAAGCCTTAATAAATATTTAAATATGTTTACTAAATACGATTTATATTACAAATTTTTTATCCCATCCATGTAGGTTCAATAGTTTAGCCGTAAAAGATAGTGCGTGGGTGGTCCGTTCCACCCTATATAAAACAATCATCCGCCCAGCAGTAAAATACGCGAATGAAATTGAGGGGAAAAGGGCAATGGAAAAGAAGAACCAACCAAGAACTAAAAAAATTATATAAAGAATCAGAGATCATAACAATGATCAGAATGTAGAGCATAAGATGGATAGGACACATAGCAAGGATGCGAAAAAAGTAACAAGGCAAATACTTATGGAAGATAAAAGAAAGAGACGGGAGTTTGTGGAAGAGGACTTAAAAAAACTGGAAAAAGACGGCTAGATGAGCAAGGCAAAGAACAGAAAAGAGCGTAAAAAGATAGTTAAACATGCAATGGCCCTCAAAGGCCTAGGTATAAAACAAAATTAATTTTTATTTAGTTATACAGAGTGTTTGTTGCAACAATCTAAAAATTTCTAACTAATGTGTCAACTCGATTACTTCAAAACGAACACCCTGTATATTTTTATATACTTGAATAAAGCTTTTTGCGCTCTATAAATTTTATTAACCAATAGTTATACACAAAACCAAAGACTTTTGAGAAAATTAAGATTCTAAGGAAAAAATTAGGCAATTTCTGGAAATCCTGATACCATAGGAGGAACTGAAATGTTACGTTGCCTAATTTCCCATTCCATTTTTAAATTCTTGAACTAAAATGTAGATTGATCGATGTTTGTATCAAAATTATTTGAAACAAGTTCGAAACACTTTTAATAAGTAAACTTTATTGTGACAGTTTTTTTTCGAAATTTATGCACCATTGCATTGTATATCCAAATTCTACTTAAATCTAAAAAAATCTCTAAAATATCTGGATGATATTGTATAGTCTTGACTAATATTTAAAAGAAAAAGTTTGTTTAATCTGTGTAAATACCAAATACGGCTCGTGCAGATTTTATTCACGAGGTCTGAAATGTCAAAATACCTGGAAAAAAGTTGAATAACTTTGCAACGCCGCAACGAAATTTTAAAAATAAGACATATTCAGAAAAACAATTAAAAGGCAAGTAAGAATATGCATACATATACAGGGTGTTCTATTAAAAAACACTAGTTACGTATGCCACTTTTATGTGGAACCCCCCGTATAACTAAAAATAATTTTAAAATGTAGTCCTCCAGCTCTCCTACAACTTTTATCAGAAACATTTTTCTGTATCGTGCATAATAATTCTGTCCCACACATCGTGGAACACCCTGTGTAACATACACCTATATTTAATTATTAAGTGCTAAAAGAAAATGTTATTGCCATTGTTATAATGAACAAGCAGCAATTCGCCCTAAAAAGCGAAATTTGTGTCAAGTTTATGCTTAGTGTCGGGAGTCGGATATACGCTGGGGATTCACACCCGAACTTATAACCCGAATAAAAATCAACCGCAAAGAAAATTTCTAGTGCTTAAGTAAAATTTAGGGCGGTAAGCAAGCATTTATTTTTCTTTAATGCTGAGACCCTAAGAACTGCACTGTTAAAACAATTAAGGTCAAAGATTTGTGGGACCCCCTCTAAATAATATCCTTTAAAAGAAATTTAATATTTTATTATCTTCCTTTATTGCAACGAATCTTATAATTTAATTTAAATAATTGCCAATTAGTTAAAAGAACATAGTCATTTGTTTTGGTCTAGATAAATAAAGACTTTCATTCGGTCTGTTCTTTTACCAGTTTTTTAACATAAAACAAACCGGATTTATATAAAAAATTGCGTATTACTCTATAATTATTAGCAATTAGGTCCATGACCTATTATCTAATTTTTTTGAGATCATGGCCTACTATGATCAAAATTTAAACAAAAAGGTTTCCCTATCTATTCTGCTTAAAACAATTGTTTAAAGTTGAAAATGAATAAATGAGCAGTACAGGTATTCTTGATGTATCCCGTATTCTATATGATTAGAGATGGTCAATGACAAATAGATAAGAAATGTTGTAAAAGAATGTCTCCTGTTGCCACACTAAAATATATCATTAAAGATAAAATAAGACTAAACATTTTTCTATCGCAAACCAGGATGTCTGGACGGAACTGCAGCCTTTTATGTTTACAACTAGATGCTGGGGGTTATCATTTGGTGACCCACAAAAATGTAATTAATAACGCTGTGGTGACGTTAAAAAAAAGAGGCAAATACGTTATCAGCACCATACATTTTTGTAATTGGTCGATGATCCAGGGCGTAATTGCATTTTCAAAATCATTTTTAATGTACTGTAGCTGTTTATTTATTTTAAGTTCAATGAGTAACTTAATAGGGGAAATTACGATAAAAAGTACATGTAAATAATCTACAAAAATCTAGTTTTACTTGGCACCGACTTAAAAATTATAAAACAATTAATAATTATATAATAAACAACAATTTCTTAATTACATTAAACGGAACAACAAATAAGTATTAAACTGTTGTATAAAAAACATTTATTTTTTGCTTTTTCGTTAACTTATGTTACTTTTGTGTTTTTATTTGACGTCCTCCTCCTCTAAGGATGAGGAAACGACGGCTAGTTGAAATGGAAAATGAAAGATGGAAACGCTTAGAAAAAAAATAATAAAATCAGAAACATTGAAACAATTATGAATGAAAGTCCACAGGAGCGCGAAGCACGTCCTTGATCATAGCACAGATAAGGTTAACACTACAGATATACGACCCCTTATAAAAAATGTCCGCCCATATTTGGAAACGAAATTAGCGTTAGTATGGTCTAAAAAAATCTCTAAAATATCTGGATGATATTGTATAGTCTTGACTAATATTTAAAAGAAAAAGTTTGTTTAATCTGTGTAAATACCAAATACGGCTCGTGCAGATTTTATTCATGAGGTCTGAAATGTCAAAATACCTGGAAAAAAGTTGAATAACTTTGCAACGCCGCAACGAAATTTTAAAAATAAGACATATTCAGAAAAACAATTAAAAGGCAAGTAAGAATATGCATACATATACAGGGTGTTCTATTAAAAAACACTAGTTACGTATGCCACTTTTATGTGGAACCCCCCGTATAACTAAAAATAATTTTAAAATGTAGTCCTCCAGCTCTCCTACAACTTTTATCAGAAACATTTTTCTGTATCGTGCATAATAATTCTGTCCCACACATCGTGGAACACCCTGTGTAACATACACCTATATTTAATTATTAAGTGCTAAAAGAAAATGTTATTGCCATTGTTATAATGAACAAGCAGCAATTCGCCCTAAAAAGCGAAATTTGTGTCAAGTTTATGCTTAGTGTCGGGAGTCGGATATACGCTGGGGATTCACACCCGAACTTATAACCCGAATAAAAATCAACCGCAAAGAAAATTTCTAGTGCTTAAGTAAAATTTAGGGCGGTAAGCAAGCATTTATTTTTCTTTAATGCTGAGACCCTAAGAACTGCACTGTTAAAACAATTAAGGTCAAAGATTTGTGGGACCCCCTCTAAATAATATCCTTTAAAAGAAATTTAATATTTTATTATCTTCCTTTATTGCAACGAATCTTATAATTTAATTTAAATAATTGCCAATTAGTTAAAAGAACATAGTCATTTGTTTTGGTCTAGATAAATAAAGACTTTCATTCGGTCTGTTCTTTTACCAGTTTTTTAACATAAAACAAACCGGATTTATATAAAAAATTGCGTATTACTCTATAATTATTAGCAATTAGGTCCATGACCTATTATCTAATTTTTTTGAGATCATGGCCTACTATGATCAAAATTTAAACAAAAAGGTTTCCCTATCTATTCTGCTTAAAACAATTGTTTAAAGTTGAAAATGAATAAATGAGCAGTACAGGTATTCTTGATGTATCCCGTATTCTATATGATTAGAGATGGTCAATGACAAATAGATAAGAAATGTTGTAAAAGAATGTCTCCTGTTGCCACACTAAAATATATCATTAAAGATAAAATAAGACTAAACATTTTTCTATCGCAAACCAGGATGTCTGGACGGAACTGCAGCCTTTTATGTTTACAACTAGATGCTGGGGGTTATCATTTGGTGACCCACAAAAATGTAATTAATTACGCTGTGGTGACGTTAAAAAAAAGAGGCAAATACCAGTTATCAGCACCATACATTTTTGTAATTGGTCGATGATCCAGGGCGTAATTGCATTTTCAAAGTCATTTTTGATGTACTGTTGCTGTTTATTTATTTTAAGTTCAATGAGTAATTTAATAGGAGACATTACGATAAAAAGTACATGTAAATAATGTATCAAAAATCTAGCTGACAGTTTCGCGTTTAAGAAACCACAATAAAAAAATGAGCAAAGCACTTCGCCTGGACTTTCCTATACTTTAGATATTGTTACTTATCATATATTCAAAAGTATCTTATAGTATATTCAGTTTTCTTTCAGGAAAGTTGAACTACATGTAAAATGCATGGGAATATATTTTTCCAGATTTTATGTCTCCAGGATACTTTGGCTAAGAATTTAAACTGTATTATTGTTATTAGTGCCGTTTAGTCAAAAAAATATTTATATTTAAAATTACGAAAAAATCTAAATAAATATTAATAAATTCAAGACGTATCTTTTTAATCCGAAAGTAACATTACTTCCAATGTCTTGGTAGCACCGTGCTCAGGATTTCTGCATAAAAGACAGCATCCTTAGGCACGGGGCTACTGAGACATTAGAAAGTAATGTTGTTACTCTCGAATTAAAAAGATAAGTTTTGAATTTATTAATATTTATTTAAATTTTTGCTTAATTTAAATGTAAGTTATTTATGTTACTAGTGGGATAAAGGCGTTATTATAACACGAGTTTGAGGGATAAAGGCGTTATTATAACACGAGTTTGAAAGTTGCTCGGCAAGGTCGTAGATCGAGCTGTGTAATCAAACGAGTGCCATAATAATGCATTATCCCACGTGTGACATACAAACTTTTCTCTACAGCTGCTCAAACTTTTTTTTTAAATCGAATTTCTTTGCTTAAAAAAAACCGACTTCAAATAAAAACACAAAAGTGACATAAGTTAACTAAAAAGCAAAAAATAAATGTTTTTTATACAACAATTTAATACTTATTTGTTGTTCCGTTTAATGTAATTAAGAAATTGCTGTTTATTATATAATTATTAATTGTTTTATAATTTTGAAGTCGGTGCCAAGTAAAACATAAAAATTATATACCTTGCTACAATAACAAATTAGATTCGAATTTTTATGTTTTACCTGGTACCGACTTCAACATTATAAAACAATTAATAATTATATAATAAACAATAATTTCTTAATTACATTAAACGGAATTTGTGTTTTTATTTGAAGTCGTTTTTTTTTAAAGTTAATTATTTTACAATTTTAAGTGATGGGTAGACCTAGTAAGGATGCTTCTCGAATGAGGAAGCGACGGCTAGTTGAAATGGAAGATGAAGACGGAAACGCTTAGAAAAAAAAAATAAAATCAGAAACATTGAAACAATTATGAATGAAAGTCCACAGGAGCGCGAAGCACGTCCTTGACCATAGTTAGGTACCTACCTTGTTCTGGGATTGTCATAAACCTAACAATACCTCAATCACTATACATTTCCTATTTGATTTTGAGGAGTTCCCTGGTGTATCTTCGAAGTTCAAGGTCCAATACCAATGAAATTAAAATGGGATCACCTTGGAACTATACTGAACCCAACGCAGAAAGAATCATTAAAATCGGTTCATAAACAAAGAAGTTATGCTCAAACATAAATTTAAAAAAAATAAATAAATAAATATATACAGACGAATTGAGAACCTCCTCCTTTTTTTGAAGTCGGTTAAAAATGATATTTGACAGTTTTGTATCCAAATAAAATGAGTTAGATAATGAAATCATTACCTAACTCGTTTTACACTAGTGCGATAATGAACTTCATTACCTAACCCAAATGAATGACATAATAAGTTCTTATCCAAGCAGTCGTAGATGAGCATTTTTATGTTTTGACCAAACGGCACTAATAACAGCTAATGCCAATAATACAGTTTAAATTCTGAGCCAAAATTTGGAAAAATATAATTTTCCACACATTTCTCATGTAGTTAAACTTTCCTGAAACACTCTGTATACGGTCTTGTGTCTGTATACCAGTTCGAAATGCTGCTTGTTCTTATTTAATCACTCCGTTAACTTCTTCTCTTAATTTCCTTTATTTTCGTGTAGATTTTCAATACTAATGATGATAAATACAACGCTCTGTAACTGCTTCATACTCAGTTATCGCCTTTCGGGATGGCCTTTTGTTCCCATGCCTTTCTAAATATATTTGTTAGCCATTTCGTTATTTGCTCTCCATCTAGCTGTATTAATTCTGGTGTTATGTACCAGCTGCTTTTCGACTCTTTGATGTCGTAATAGATATTGATCATCTACATCTTCGTCTGCAAATATCTTTCATAGTGTCTTCACCATGTTTAGCTATATACAGGGTGTCCCAGAACTCGCGGAGGAGCTCTTAACTCCAAATTCTACTCTTTGAACTGACACTTCTTTACCAAGAAAAAAATTTCTAGCCTCAATGGTTTTCAAACTGCAATGAAATGAAGCTGACCAATTTATTTGAAGATAGATATTTAAATTAAAATGGCAGTGGGCCGGGCATATTGCCAGATTAACAGATAAGAGATGGACAAAGAGCATGCTGCAGTGGAGACCAAGAACAGGTAAAAGGCATAAAAGCAGGCCTCCCCTCAGATGAACTGACGATATCAAGAGAGTAGCAGATTACAACTGGATGCAGAAGGCGAAAAACAGGGACCAATGGAGGATGCTTGGAGAGGCCTACGTCCAACAACGGACTGAAATAGGTAGATGATGAGATGCAGAAATATTAAATGTATGCGTTTCTTAGGAAACAAGAATAACTGTTAGATTTTGCAAAAGTTAATATAAAACATCTGGTCAACTTTAGTTTTTAACATGAATGGCATTTAATCACTTACCCACATGCAATATTCATGATTTGAACGCCGCAGGTTTGTGATGTCTTGAGACAATTAGTAACTAGTTAAAGATTAAGAAGACAATTTTAATGTAAAAAAAAAAGGAAATACAACAATAAAATACAATACAACACAATACAAAATCACAATAAGTGTTCAAAATGTCCACCACCAACTTGAATACATAATTGTGCGCGTCTTAGTAAACTATTTGTAGGCGTTTGATTTCTGGCATAACATTTGCTAGAGCTTGTTGGATTCTATTCCGCAAGATAACTTCGTTTTTAATAGGAACTCGATAAACCCAATTTTTAATGTGACCCCACAGAAAAAAATCCAAAGGAGTCAGATCAGGAGATCGAGCCGGCCAATTTATTGAGCCTCCTCGACGTATCCAGCGATTTGGATAATGCTGGTTCAGTAAAACTCGCACATCAACAGCAAAATGAGCTGGAGCTCCATCATGTTGATAGGTACCAGTGATTTTCATTTATTACAGGCAAATCGTCCAATAATTCGGGTAAAGTATTTTGTAGAAACTGAAGATACGTTGCACCATTCAGTCTAGGAGGAAATTCATAAGATCCAACCAAAAAATTGCCTAGAATACCAGCCCACAAATTTATGCTGAATCGATGTTGATATCCACGAAGAAAAAATGCATGTGGATTTTCTTCAGACCATATGTGGTAATTGTGGCTGTTGAATGTACCTTTTCTACAAAAACAAGATTCATCTGTAAACAAAATTCTTTGTATGAATCCTGGGTCAGCTTCGTTTTGTTGGAGTAACCAGTTACAAAATTCCATTCTCGCTGGATAATCTTCAGGACATAGATGTTGTACTTTTGTGTAATGATAAGGGTGCCGATTGTTGTCTTTCATGATTCTTTGGACTGTACTTTTTGAAACTCCCGTCGCATTTGCTACATTCCGAATACTTGTTGTACTATCTTCAGCAAAAGTTTGAACTGTACGATTAACACCACCAACGCTTTTCATATCTGGTGTCAAAGATTCAGTATTTCGAGCTCTATTCACTAAACGTAATATTACATTTCCACTAGGGTACGACTGCCGATTAGGAAAACGCTCCCCTATTGAAAATAAATATTGAAACCTCATACAACCTTATAATGTTTCCATCAGGCTGTATGTGGTGTTATGAGGTTTTTGAAACAACCGGGTTCAGTATGTATGTGGTTTTATAAGGCATGTGTTTTTTATGAGGTTTAACCAGGAAAGCAATATAAACAGATTACCAGGTTTGATAGGGACGTTGTTTCTTCTATGAGGCTCTATGAGGAATTCAAAATATGTGGTTGTATAAGGAAAATCGGCCATCGTTTTGTATGTGGTTTTATCAGGAATTCCCAACACACAGATTTACCAGGAAACCCCTGTATCTTCTTCTATGCGGTTCTATGAGAAAATTTTAACATGTGGTTTTATAAGGAAAACCGGCTATCGATTTGTATGTGGTTTTATCAGGAATTCCCAACATGCAGATTTACCAGGAAACCCCTGTATCTTCTTCTATGCGGTTTTATGAGAAAATTTCAACATGTGGTTTTATAAGGAAAACCGGCTATCGATTTGTATGTGGTTTAATCAGGAATTCCCAACATGCAGATTTACCAGGAAACCCCTGTATCTTCTTCTATGCGGTTTTATGAGAAAATTTCAACATGTGGTTTTATAAGGAAAACCGGCTATCGATTTGTATGTGGTTTTATCAGGAATTCCCAACATGCAGATTTACCAGGAAACCCCTGTATCTTCTTCTATGCGGTTTTATGAGAAAATTTCAACATGTGGTTTTATAAGGAAAACCGGCTATCGATTTGTATGTGGTTTTATCAGGAATTCCCAACATGCAGATTTACCAGGAAACCCCTGTATCTTCTTCTATGCGGTTTTATGAGAAAATTTCAACATGTGGTTTTATAAGGAAAACCGGCTATCGATTTGTATGTGGTTTTATCAGGAATTCCCAACATGCAGATTTACCAGGAAACCCCTGTATCTTCTTCTATGCGGTTTTATGAGAAAATTTCAACATGTGGTTTTATAAGGAAAACCGGCTATCGATTTGTATGTGGTTTTATCAGGAATTCCCAACATGCAGATTTACCAGGAAACCCCTGTATCTTCTTCTATGCGGTTTTATGAGAAAATTTCAACATGTGGTTTTATAAGGAAAACCGGCTATCGATTTGTATGTGGTTTTATCAGGAATTCCCAACATGCAGATTTACCAGGAAACCCCTGTATCTTCTTCTATGCGGTTTTATGAGAAAATTTCAACATGTGGTTTTATAAGGAAAACCGGCTATCGATTTGTATGTGGTTTTATCAGGAATTCCCAACATGCAGATTTACCAGGAAACCCCTGTATCTTCTTCTATGCGGTTTTATGAGAAAATTTCAACATGTGGTTTTATAAGGAAAACCGGCTATCGATTTGTATGTGGTTTTATCAGGAATTCCCAACATGCAGATTTACCAGGAAACCCCTGTATCTTCTTCTATGCGGTTTTATGAGAAAATTTCAACATGTGGTTTTATAAGGAAAACCGGCTATCGATTTGTATGTGGTTTTATCAGGAATTCCCAACATGCAGATTTACCAGGAAACCCCTGTATCTTCTTCTATGCGGTTTTATGAGAAAATTTCAACATGTGGTTTTATAAGGAAAACCGGCTATCGATTTGTATGTGGTTTTATCAGGAATTCCCAACATGCAGATTTACCAGGAAACCCCTGTATCTTCTTCTATGCGGTTTTATGAGAAAATTTCAACATGTGGTTTTATAAGGAAAACCGGCTATCGATTTGTATGTGGTTTTATCAGGAATTCCCAACATGCAGATTTACCAGGAAACCCCTGTATTTTCTTCTATGCGGTTTTATGAGAAAATTTCAACATGTGGTTTTATAAGGAAAACCGGCTATCGATTTGTATGTGGTTTTATCAGGAATTCCCAACATGCAGATTTACCAGGAAACCCCTGTATCTTCTTCTATGCGGTTTTATGAGAAAATTTCAACCTGTGGTTTTATAAGGAAAACCGGCTATCGATTTGTATGTGGTTTTATCGGGAATTTCAAGATGTGGTTTTATAAAGAAAACCGCTAACGTTTTTGTATAAGGTTTTATGTGGAATCCTTAATATGCGGAAGTATCAGGAAAACCCGTTATGGTTTCGCATGCGGTTTTATGAGAAATACTTAATATACGGTGTTATCAGGAAAACTGTTAACGTTTTTATGTGGTTTTACATGAAATTCTGTACGTGCGGATGTATCAACTATTTCAGCATAGCGGCCCCTGCACCGAGTATAAACACTGGCCCTGAGCAAAGTTGTTACGCCACTGCAGACAGGACTGTTCCCATTAGCGCTAAATAGTGATTCACTTTGATGGCTTGATAAGATTTTGTTTAATATATTTTTCTTTTCCAAATTACGGAAGTGTGGGAAAGTTCAAGCGAAGTGTTTCCTTACTTTTTACAGCTGTTGTAATTGTGAACATATTTTGAAACTATAAATAGACAAAAATTTTAACATAGTAGCCCGAGATGGGCAAACCCGTTTGTCCGTCGTCTTTAATTTTCCATTTCATTGAAGGGATACAGTTAGGGTTGATGGTGCTATTGTCATTGTGAGTATACCTGCAAATATTCAAGGAAAAGCTTAAAATACCTAAAAGTGTCTACAGTGGAATATTACCAATAAGTTCTAGAATATCGTCAAGAAATAAAATTTAACTTGCTTATAAACAAACGTAATTTCAACGGAAGTCCATTAGACGCACTTTCCCCGTACCTGCACTCATATTTTTAAACTGATAAGATGACAAAACAATATTTGAATTTAATACACAGTATGTTTTAATATACTGGGTGTTTGATTTATCGGTATCTAACTTATATCGCCTTAAATGTTAGAGATAAATAGAAACTTTGAATAAGTGACGTAAAAGTTTCGGCACTTTGTAGCCAAACACTTAAGTCAGTAATTTTTTACTATTTCCTTCCTTCTCTGTAAAGTAATATAAAATTCTACTGATTTAAATATTTTCAAAAAACGCATCTTTATAGGATTTTACAAAAAAAAACGACAACAAATAACAGAAGTGATAAACATTGGAATATATATCTGTAATTTTTC
The DNA here is from genome assembly GCA_958336395.1 of Ctenicera cuprea. Classification (NCBI taxonomy): domain Eukaryota; kingdom Metazoa; phylum Arthropoda; class Insecta; order Coleoptera; family Elateridae; genus Ctenicera; species Ctenicera cuprea. Next base: position 81,239,414 of record OY284486.1, on the reverse strand, counting down.
TTTTTCTACTAATATTATTTTATTGTACTTCTACATTATTATAGGATTTTTACATACAAATAAAATATTACTCAAAAAACCTATATGAACAAATTTCCCTTTTACTAAAGATTGATTACGTATTTTATTACCTTTCAAAACCAATGACTTTAAAAATGGGTTGTAATGTAATACATATTACATAGGTATAATAGCAAATGCTAATCGCGATGCTTTTAAAAGTCTAGATTCCGGTTTCGGTTCGTAAACCAGCGTTTTGACTCGACAAATTTTCCTTGTACCATAGACTAATTATACTGTTTTGTACCTAAGTGTACTAAATTTTAATAACTAGGTCCAGACATTCCTGAGATTTCGCGTCATCACACACATTACTCGCCTACGTACCTTTTTTTGTGGTCTTATGGAAATGAATGCTATTAAGAAAACCCGATACCATTTTGTATGCTGTTTTATAGGGCGTTCGTAATATGCTGTTTATACGAGGTAAAACCGGTAAAGTTTTAAAAGCCGTGGAAAAACTCCGTGCTAAAAAAAGGGAAAGAAAACAGCGGTAAAAAAGCCGCGGAAAAAGAAAGCAGAGGGGGAAAAGCCGACAGAAGAAAAAGCCCATGGATGAAAACAAATATTTATTTTCTTGTACTATTACTAGTTTTCGTCTAACAAATTTAGCAATGGTGCACAGTTCAAATAGAACAGCCTATTATCAAATAAATAATTCAAAATTTTAAGTCAATATTCTGAACAAAGAGCTTAATTTAGAAGTCAATGCAAATCAGAATTTGTATTCTAAATCTAAACAATTGAAATTTCCTATCCTGAAATTAAAATTCTCAGAAAAGTAAATTTTGACGCTATAATTAAAATTTTATTGTTATACCCTGTGATGACAAAAATTGAAGTAAATAATATGAAATTAACTTTTATGAAGTTTGCAGTCAAGTAATGAAAGGATCACTAAAATAACTTAGTAATTGTTATACAGTATTAAGGAATTTTTAAAACTTGTTACATTCTATTACAAGCATTTGCAGTTTTTGTTAGACAGTGCTTTTTTTAGACAGTGCGGAATCACTTGATTAGGTAAAAGCTGCTTATTGTGAATCTATAATGGGATGCTGGTAATTCAAGGAATTGTTTGTTTTCACAATGTTTAAAGGTGTAAAGCATTATTAGCCCCACTGTCACTTGCAAGTACTTTCATTTAAAAAAAATTTCAAACTTGCAACGTTCTTGAGTTAGAGGTATGTACTATTTATATGGTTGAAAAGTACCATGATATTCAAATACAAATATGCATTTCCTAGTTTGGTTATACTATTCCCTGTAATGCAAAAAAATTATTAAGAGTAAAGTTATTTTCTCCCATCGGTTTTTTTTCGTCTGCTTTTTTCCCGCGATTTTATAACCGTTTTTTTTGCCTTTTTTTCCAGGCTTTTTTCTGCGGCTTATTTATCTTAGATTCTGGTTTTATACGGAATTTATAGTATGCGATATCAACAGGAAAATCTGTTAGCGTTTTATATGTGTTGAATTAAATAAGTGTGGTGAAGTAACTAGTATAGTGATTCTTGCATCTCCTCATTTTTTAAATCCTTATTCATGGATAAGTTTGTCCTTAATCAAAATATCAAATTAAAACCGGGTTAACTTTTATTGTTACGTGAAAGATGTAAACAATATCAGGAAACATCTGTTGATTAAATTTTAATGAAGTATGAAAAACATTAGACATTAACTTACATGTGCATATATTACACAGCTTCAATTAGAAATACCGATACACGTAAATATGTAAACTAGGTGTGGTGGTGATCGTAAAAAATCGAATTTCAGATTTTGACGAATATGTACGTTTGCAGTTTTTTTTGACAAAAAAATGGGACAGAAATGGATTTTGGATGTTGTTTAACTAAATATATCTACCAAAATCGTTTCTGTCCGATTGTTTTCCGTCAAGCGCTAAAAAAAGTCGTAAGTCTACTGGACTAGTTTTGGAAAATTTCCAAATGTTGTGTTTTTTTTAAATTTCTATACTGCAGAAGTATGCGAAAGCCCATACAATGTTACGCTCATTTTTGTATTTAAAAGTTACAAAGAAACTACTGTAAATATATTCCTTGATTACCAGCCGCTCAGTCGCAATTTAAAACGGTAAGCGGCGGCGATCTTGGCTTTCGTGGAACTTGCAAACATCTGTTGGAGTTTTAAAGCAGAGAAGGTAGGTATTTATTTTTATTATCCTATTGTGCTGATAAGTACCTACCAAACGCAAATGCCCCAAGTCCTAGCAACTGCAAGACGCAAGTAAATTCTTGATCATCCCCAAGAAACACAATTTTCTATCATGTTAATAATTAATTACTGTATTCATTGTAACTAACTTGAGCTCAATTAGTGAAATGGAGAGGTACTGTTACATAATGAGAATGTGATAATAATAAATGTTTGAATTTATAACGTGTTTCGCCCTAGATAGTAAATATGAAGTTTTGTGTTTTAACGCAGTCTACTTTAATTGAAAACCCGGATTTTCAATAGCTGCACGTTTTACAAAAACGTACTTCTTATTTAAAAATATGCAGACATAAGCTGTATTTTCGGATATTTTTATACCTGTTTGAAACCTATCCCTACCAATTTTACCTGTTCAAAAAGGACCGTTCTACAGACAACGCTCTTAAACTGTGAGTCTGTGAGCGATCTTCGTGTAGCAAACTTCGTTCATAATAAAATTGACTTCAGCATGGCTGATATAAAATTTGTATTCTTTAGATTTTTAGAGGATGATATCTTTATGACGGTGCCTATATAACGCCTGCTACATTTTTAATAATAAAGTGGGGTATAAAAAAGCTAAAATATATAACGTGGGGTGGCAATCAGAAGAAGGCAATGCGTATCCTGCATACGTGATTTGTTATGGTGGTAAGTATTTACTTAGTATTTATTTTAGTTTATACATTATGTAGTTAGGTATTGTAGTGGTCGAAAAAGATCGTATGAAAAAAATAATTCTCGGAAAAATATTCTTTTTTTTTCGAATGCTGTATCTTCAAAACGAAGCCACTACGAATTTTTGAAAATGTTGACTTTAATGCCCGATTACTTAAACAGAAAAAAAATAATCGATAAAAATTATATCATTTAATAGCCCTTAATAAGTATAATCACGTGATAGAAGAATATTTTTGGCAGTATAAAAGTTGTAAAGATGGCACGTTCTCAAAATTATGGAAAATTTCCAAAAATTATTCTTCGAAATTGTATTCTATTATCTATATGATGCAATTTTGGGAGTTGTACTAATTTATTTGTTTTTCTTTATCAGATTACAATTCATGACAAGTAGAAGGAGATGAAGAACAGAAGCAAAGAGAAGATAATGAAAAGGAAGGAGAAGAAGACATGAAAGGAGAAGAAGACATAGAAGGGGAGAAGACATAGAACGAGAAGAAGACAAGGAAGGAAGATGGAGAAGGAGAGAAGGAAGAAAAAGAAGAAGCGAAATAGAAGAAAATGAAGAAATACAAAAAAATAGAGGAGGATGGATTAATCCATGATTTAATTAATAAATAATTTTGCTAGTTTTCTGTATATCATATATAGTACATATAATGTTCGTTATGAGAATAAATAATAAATTGTAATGTTATAAGTTTATTCTTCTTATTTATATTCTTATCCTATGCTCATTAACTTTAAAGGTTTTTTCTACTTTGCAATTACCAAATTCAGAAAAAACTTGGAAAGCCTTATTAATATTTAGCAAGGTAAAGTATTGTTGAATATTTGAAAGTCAACCTCATACAACCGAATTGTAAAAAGTTCTGAATAACCTGACAATATTTTGTTTATGCAAATTTCAAACTGGTCAAATTCTGATACAACCTGATAAAACTCCTGGTTAAACCTTGTTAAGATTCCATATGGTAAACGATTATTCAACCTGATAAATATAACCTCATACAACCTCATTTAAAAAAGTTCGTTAATAACCTGATAAAATGTTGTAAATTTCGAACTTGTCGAATTCCGATAAAACCTGGTAAAAGCATTTGCTATATTTCCTGGTTAAACCTTGTTAATATTCAATAAGGTAAACGATTATTCAACCTGATAAATATAACCTCATACAACCTCATTAAAAAAAGTTCGTTAATAACCTGATAAAATGTTGTAAATTTCGAACTTGTCGAATTCCGATAAAACCTGGTAAAACCATTTGCTATCTTTCCTGGTTAAACCTTGTTAATATTCAATAAGGTAAACGATTATTCAACCTGATAAATATAACCTCATACAACCTCATTAAAAAAAGTTCGTTAATAACCTGATAAAATGTTGTAAATTTCGAACTTGTCGAATTCCGATAAAACCTGGTAAAACCATTTGCTATCTTTCCTGGTTAAACCTTGTTAATATTCAATAAGGTAAACGATTATTCAACCTGATAAATATAACCTCATACAACCTCATTACAAAAAGTTCGTTAATAACCTGATAAAATGTTGTAAATTTCGAACTTGTCAAATTACGGTAAAACCTTGTAAAAGCATTCGCTATCTGTCCTGGTTAAACCATATTAATATTCAACAAGGCAAATGCTTGTTTAACCTCTTAAACGCAACCCGATAAAACCACATTAGAATATTCTATAGAATCAACTCGGAATTGCCTGTTTCAAAAACCTCATATAAACCTTACACACATATTCTATAGGGTTGTGTCGGGCGACTTTCAGTAGCGCGATAAAGTCTTGCTGTTGCTTCGCTGTTTCTTCCACATTCTCCATAAAGAATCAGCATTTCACAATAATCTTGAGAAGAATACATTTCCCCCCCCCCCCACAAATTGCAAAAATTATTAAGCTAATTCAGAATAAACTGTCACGTTGAACGTCTGTCACTAAGACGTTGAAAATTTATAGTCGACCAAATAAAAATTCGACTTATTTTATATGACGCTTTTGGTTCAGTTACTACCATATAAACAACATTTTTTATTTTTTCTACCTTCACGACTAGTTAATTAATTCTTCTGTGATTGGTGGACTTTAATTACTAATAACTCAAAAAGACCCTCAGGGGCCAATATCGCTTTATTGGTACGGGTTTTGCAACCCCGAGGTACCCGAGCAGGCCCACTGGGGTCAACAAGCAGTTAAGCTACATATGAGCTCAGTGGGTCGGAAACCATCAAAAGCAGGATGTTTTCCTAGGAACAGCGGCGGAAGAACCTTATGGGTCAACGGTGGTGTCCAAGTCACAGTTAGAGTTGACTACTGCTTACTCGCCAACCCGCTCGGCAAGCGTGGCGTTTTAAATGCCAGTACCTCCCAAATAAAACCATGTCAACATCGAATTTAATAACACAATTACCCCAGGTGAGTAGAGCTAATGGCTCAGACTCTCACACTGATTCGTCAGTCTGCCCCGTGGATTCTGGGGGGGGGGGGCAAAGATTCGAGAGACATCAAACAACATTCTACCATACAAAACCGTTCAAAGATAAAACTATTCATAGCGGAATATAATATCAGAACTTTGAGATTAGATGAACATTTAGAAAGACTCGAACAAGAACTCAAAAACGTAAAATGGGACATTCTTGGACTATGCGAGACAAGACTTCCAGGAGAAAAAGCAACCATCTTGAATTCGGGCCATATGCTGTACCAGAATAATTCTGAAACAGACTTCCATGTCGGAGGTGTAGCTTTTCTAATCCACAAAAATATAAAACACCGAATAATGAAGATGCATGCAATATCTGACAGAGTGATATATATCATGATAAAGTTGAATAAAAGATATAGCTTACAAGTAATTCAGGTGTATTCGCCCACTAGTAAGGCAGATGATGACGAAATAGAACAGCTCTATGAAGACATTACTAACAGTGTTGGGTAAGATACTTTTTATTTGTATCTAGATACAGATACAGGTACTTTTAAAAAAGTGTATCTAGTTACAGATACAAGATACATTTTACTAAGTGTATCTAGATACAGATACAAGATACTTTTAAATGTATCTAGATCCTTCTCAGATACAAATTAGATACCTACTTTAAAAAATTACACTTCCAGAAATGGAAGCGCGCATAAACCATGATAATATTATTTTTAAAGAAAATCTGACGGAATTTGGGGTTGTTAACAAATCAATAATAATCACAAGGTATAACTAGCAGACTAGCACAAGAATTGATTCTGGACGTGTCCACTACTTCTATTTATACTGAGGACACTTCAAGTTTTGTCAAGACAAGCCTACCGCTCTGGTTATGAGATTTACTTGGAAATTCCCAATATCCAAAACAGCAAGGGCGGTTATTGTATTGCCACAATGGGTAAATGTATACATAAAACCTTAAGCTTCTTACAGTTCTTATCCCCTGAAAATGGGAATGTTTGAATATTTATTACCATTACCTATCTTAAGACGTATTAGGGTTTTTCTGCAAAAGTAATTAATGCTAAAATTTAAATGTCCAAAAATGTCCCAAATTTTAAATTGAAGAAATGTTTTAATAAACTTCGAAAACTACAAAAAATAAATTATAATTCTTGAATGTATCTAGGATCTTTTATTGTTTAATAAAAAAAGATACCGCTTAATAGGATCTAGATACAGATACAAGATACAATTTTATAAACGTATCTAGATACAGATACTAGATACTTGAACAGTATCTAGATCCAGTATCTAGATACATGTATCTAGATACTACCCAACACTGATTACTAAGGCAAAAAATTTAGAAAAAACCAAATTTTTAATAGTTACCGGGGATCTAAATGCAAAAATGGGACAAAAAAGGAACGGGGATCCAGAAAATATTGGAGCATTCGGATTAGGTATAAGAAACGATAGAGGCGAAAGACTGTTAAATTACAGACAAAACGAAAACATGTATTGCATGAACAGTTTTTTCAAAAAAGCTCCACAAAGAAGGTGGACGTGGAGGGGCCCGGACGGAAAGGTAAAAAATGAAATCGATTATGTTCTATCAAACGACAGGAAAATATGCATAGATACATCGGTCCTAAATCTTTTTGATACCGGGAGTGATCATAGACTTATAAGAGCTACTATAGTGATAGATACCAAACTAGAACGAATTAATTTGATGAAAAAGAAGACAAGATACCCAACAACTGAAGAACTAACTCAGAAACAAGCTGTATACCAGACAGAACTTACTAAGAAACTAGCGCCTACTCAATCATTGGAAGCTATGGAACTGGACTTCTTAACCGATAAATTCACAAAAGACATTCAAATCGCCACCAAAAAAGTAATTACAAGAGATATATCGAAGAAAAATGGTAAAATCACACCTAATACAGTTAAACTTATAGAAGAAAGAAGGAGATTGGACCGAGAATCTGATGAATATAAAATACTAAATAGGAAGATAAGTAAAGAAATTAGAAAAGATATAAGAGCCTACAACACTCAAGAAATCCAGAATATTATAGAGGACAACATGAATATGAGAGTGATGAAATCAAAAATAGGAAAAGGAAGACCGAAGATCAATAGAATGAAAAATAAACAAGGAACAACCACGACGAACAAAAGCGAAATTGTGAATATAGTAGAAGATTTTTACAGAAGACTTTACACTTCGACTACATCGACATCGAAACCACACAGGAAAACTATTGTAAATGTAGGTTCAGAAGATGTTCCTGAAATAGACAAATCGGAAATAAGAACAGCATTAAAACAAATTAAAAATAGAAAAGCTCCCGGAGAAGACAGAATAACGAGTGAAATGTTAAAATTGGGTGGCGAAATAGTAGAAGATACTCTTAAGGTACTACTAAACAAATGCCTTAAAGATGGAAAAATACCCATTAAATGGCACAACGCGGACACAATAATTTTGTTTAAAAAGGGGGACAACACAAACATTGAAAACTACCGCCCCATCAGCTTATTATCGCACCTTTATAAATTATTAACAAAAATCATAACAAATCGCCTAAACAATAAATTTGAATTCTACCAACAGGTTGAGCAGACGGGCTTTCGAAAGGGCTTCAGCACGATGGACCATGTACAGTCAATCCGCACCTTAATAGCAAAATGTGCCGAATACAACATTCCCGTGCACTTGGCTTTCGTAGACTACAGGAAAGCATTTGACTCCATTGAAATGTGGGCCATTCTGCAAGCTATGGATAACGCCCGAATTGACTCAAGGTATTCAAATCTTCTAAGATATATTTACGAGAATGCAACCATGCAAGTGAAAATAGACGAGGATATGGTTACTAACAAGATCCCAGTACAAAAAGGTGTTCGCCAAGGAGACACAATATCCCCAAAATTGTTCACCTTGGCACTAGAAGATATATTTAAAAAACTGGCATGGGAAAATAAAGGTATTAACATCGATGGATCATTTTTGAACCACCTAAGATTTGCGGACGATATCGTTCTCATAAGTAACGATGGAGATGAATTAAAAAATATGTTAGAACAGCTGAATCACGAATCTAAGCTAGTTGGTCTTGAAATGAACCTAGACAAAACAAAAGTTATGAGCCAGACCGAAATACAGGTCAATATAGAAACTACCGACCTCGAAATAGTAGACGAATATATATATATATATCTTGGGCATACCATTAAATTAGGCAAACAAAATCAAACAGCCGAAATAACAAGACGAATACGTTTGAGTTGGGGTGCATTCTGAAAATTGAGCTACGTCTTAAAAAATTCAGAAATTCCGATCAATCTGAGGCGCAAGGTGTATGATGCATGCGTCCTACCTGTTATGACATATGGCATGGAAACAGTAACACTCACGCAAAAAAGCGCTAATAAATTAAGAACTGCACAGAGAGCAATGGAGAGGGCCATGCTTAAAATCAGCTTGAGGGATAGGGTAAGGAACGAAGAAATTCGAAACAAAACCAAAATTACCGATGTCATGCAACGTATAGCCGACCTCAAGTGGAAATGGGTGGGACACGTAGCACGACAAGAGACAACGAGATGGACCAACAAAATTGTACACTGGCGACCTAGAACAACAAAACGAAGTATAGGGCGACCACAAAAGAGATGGTTGGATGACATCAAGAAGATCGCAGGAAGAGAATGGTTCCAAAAAGCTAAAGATAGAAAAACATGGAGAGACATGGGAGAGGCCTACGTTCAGGAGTGGACTAATATAGGCTGAGAAGAAGAACTCAAAAAGTATTCTAGTTGGAAACATTTTTCATGGACAAATCGAGTCTATTTAAGGAAAAGAATTCACAGTTAAGAGCTCCTCCGCCAGTTCTGGGACACCCTGTATAATTTAGAAACAAAATTTCAAAATAGTGTAATTTTATCGTTGATTTGGATTAACGATTAAAATATTTTGTAACAACTTTTAAAACTGTATCTACTCAAATAAAGGTTATAAGGCTGGGGAGTTTTGGCTGGGAGACCCTATACCAAATTTGAAATTTTCACGATTACAATACATTCCCATACCTTCTGTAAGAAGGGAAAATAAAAAACTAACAAAGAACTACATACCTGCAGATTTCATTAGTTAAACGAATACTAATAGTCAGAACTATGATCCAACTTTTATATATTTCTAATGCAAAGACAAATATCAATATAAGTAGAATTATATATAAAAAGTATACCCTTATAACATTACTATTATTAAACTATCATTATGTACCTCATATCACGCAACTGGTGATGTTTAAACACGCCTTTTCTTTTAAAAAAATAAAATTACGTCAATCACCTATCTTCATAAGTACCTACTAAATTATGGGTTGGATAAAGAAACAACTACAATTAATGTATATACATCAAACATAATGTTTTTATTAGAAATTTGTGGTACATTAGGTACTCTTGTGAAGTTGATTTTAATGAATAAATTTGTTAATCGTAAGATGACCAATAATAGTATATTAAAAAACAAGTTTCATAAGACATGATTTTAGAGCACGCGTCCAAGTTAGAAAACGAGCCGCTTGCGGCGAGTTTTCTAATGGACAAGTGCGCTTAAATGTCTTATGCAACGTGTATTTTATACTATTTTTTCTATTTTGGTCCAAAAAAGTTAAAAATTACCTTATTTTATATTTTAATTTAAAAATTTAATCGATTAGGAAAATTTGGTTTTTGTTTTTGATATGTGGCTGTTGGTGACATTTAGTAATTTCATACAATTCAAACTACTGTCAAATTAAAATTTAGACAAACAATTTGAAAGTGATTTAATTTTTAAAATACCTAAGATTTGAAGATAAGATGGAAGAAGAATTATCTTGCACCCCACCCGAGCTACGCAAAGTAGCGGAAAATACGCTAAATAATCTTTTTTAGAACTTACAATTTGAAGGTTATGTTTATAACGCGTGAAGGTTTCTTGTCACATGGTTGTCACCAACCTAACAAAATAAAATTTTGAATTCTTTTAGGAGTTGCTTTATGAAATCCAAATGAGTTTCATAAAGTAGTCAGTAAAGAACCAAAATAGAAAAAAATATTTTTTCTATTTTGGTTCTTTACTGACTACTTTATGAAACTCATTTGGATTTCATAAAGCAACTCCTAAAAGAATTCAAAATTTTATTTTGTTAGGTTGGTGACAACCATGTGACAACAACCTTCACGCGTTATAAACATAACCTTCAAATTGTAAGTTCTAAAAATTAAGATTATTTAGCGTATTTTCCGCTACTTTGCGTAGCTCGGGTGGGGTGCAAGATAATTCTTCTTCCATCTTATCTTCAAATCTTAGGTATTTTAAAAATTAACTCACTTTCAAATTGTTTGTCTAAATTTTAATTTGACAGTAGTTTGAATTGTTTGAAATGTGTTAAAATGTTACCAACAGCCACATAACAAAAACAAAAAACCAAAAATTTTCCTAATCGATTATATTTTCAAATTGAAATATAAAATAAGGTAATTTTTAACTTTTTGGACCAAAATAGAAAAAATAGTATAAATTACACGTTTCATAAGACATTTAAGCGCACTTGTCCATTAGAAAACTCGCCGCAAGCGGCTCGTTTTCTAACTTGGACGCGTGCTCTAAAATCATGTTTTATGAAACTTGTTTTTTAATATACTATTATTTGTTATGGCGCAGAAGACATGTTTTGTGGGAGAAAATGAAGCAGTCATTCTATATTTAAAAACCAATAAAAATCAATGTAAGCTGATAAATTTAACATACCTTAAGAAGGTGCTGTAACAAAGAGATTCAAGCTTCTGCAAATGGTATTACCAAGTCAGACAATACAGTGATATAAATATATGGCAATGAGTAGGTGGAAGGACATAAACACAAAAATATAAAGAATTAATGTAGCATGACTAACAGCCTATTCACAATGATCATGATTTGTTATACAAGGTGTTTCATATAAACCCTATGGCTAGCAAATTTGATCTTGAAAAAATTTTCTTTTTTATTTTATATACTAAAATTTAGGTACACAAGAAAGATTTCGATATTTTCGTCATTTTTCGTGTTCTTGTGAAAGTCTTAATTTTAATCATTCGATCAAACAGCTCTGTAAGCACAGATAACAAATGAAAATTCAATTTTAGATTTCAACGAATAAATAGTATTTGCAATTAGAAAATATTAAATAAGTATTTCAAAATTCTCAAAATGTTTTTGTATTTTTTAATTTTCAAATTTGTTTAAAATTATTAAAATTTGCAAAATATCGAACACTTTCAAATCTTTGATAATTTTCAAAATTTCCGAAATTTTCATATTAACAATTGTCAAATTTAAAAACAAAATTTTCCTATAATTTTTAAAATTTTCAAAAAAATCAATAAATGCCGGGATGGTACCGAGACGGTTGCCTGATAGCTTTTTCCTTAATACTGTAATATTTAGCAGAGTGAAGTGCCTTTCTACCAGTTCTCATAAAAATGAAAAACATGTGTCTGCAACAGCTTAGTTTCCGAGATACAGGGTGTTAAAATTTTTTTGTTTTAATGGTTATTTTAAAACATTTCAGAAACGGCTTGGAATATTCTATTGCAATGTTCTCATATCTTATAACCTTTTTGGGTAAAATTAAATTCCAGAAATGTCACTAGGGGTTTACCTGTGGGTAACAGAGTCACTTATTTCTACAAACAAAAAAATAACACGAGCACTCCACTTTGCGGTCGTTTTGAGATTTTAGAAATTAATTTCATTTCATCATATACTACCCACAAAGGGCTCTCAAACAAATTGTAGTTGCAGACAACTACTGTTAGAGTAAATGGGCGTTAAAGTTAAGATTTTCAATAGATTGTAGTGGCCACCACTTTGAAGCTAGAGAGTTCAGTGAAAAAGTTTTCGATTTGCCTCTCTTCTCTCAGATCCTGTGCTCAAATTTACAAAATTTAGTTTCGGAAAAAAAAAATCGTGACCAAAAAAACTTGTCAAACTTTCGCTTCTGGTTTTGGATTTTTATTGAAAAGCTTAACTAGAACTACAATTTATAAATAAAACGCGTATTTCCATTAAAATCTAGGTTTCCAAAATGTTCATAAAATCAATTAATACTTCCCTATACCGAAAGTAAAAACCCAAAAAACCATACATTTTTTTAATATTTGATTGTACATAACCCTATACCAAATTGAAAGAGAATTTAACGCTACATTTGATGGTGTTAAAAAATACTGTGTGTTCCATTTGACAGGTGAAGTTATTGACATTTAAAGTGTTGCAAAATGGACGTTAAATTATCAACACCCTATGTAATAATCTGCTGTTTTTAACATACCACCAAATAATAAATTAATAATGTCTTAATAGTCTGTGGAAAATAACAATGGGTCCACAAATGCCTTAAATTTTTGAAAACAGTCAAATAACCTTTATGCTTTCATACCTAGAATTAAACAAAATTTAAAAATGCAATAATATCAGACCGTTACATTTAAAATAACAAAATAATGTTAATTACCGTTTAATTTTTTTGAAGAAAAATATTTGATTTTCTCAATAGTTTAGGAAATAATAACGGGATGACACTTGCAAGACTTACCCTGAATAATTACTTCTTTAGAAAATTGTACAGACAACTAGAAGGGCCGGTTCAAATAAGAAACCCCATGCCGATAAACTTACTCGATCCACACCTGCTGAGCACAAATGACTCGATACCACCGGCACAGTGTAATTTAAAATTATATAAAAAAAAGGACTTGATTTAAATCACTAATTTAAATTAGAGATATCCTAAGAATATGCAAATAAGATAAAAACTGCACAAATTAATAAGAACCCTGACAACTTTACTAAATTGCAACAAATTTAAATAAAATTGCATTACTTGTTTTTTCGATAACTGTATTGTTAAAAGATAAATATATAATTACATCATCACAGCCAAATAATAAAAATTATTCTAAGTTAGTTTTCAAATACTGAATATAAAGTGTGGGTATTTGACTAACTTCGGGCGTATGCATTTTTGAATACGTAAGGTATTGTCTTCTTAAAATTATTAATTGTTGCGGTGTTATGGAAGAAACATTCACAGTTAAGTTCTCATAGCCAGGGATTTTTATTTCTCCCTTAGCACCCTTATTTTTAGCTTTCAATAGACTATCCGTGATTCCTTTTGTCACTTTATCCAATTCATATAAGAAGTTGGTGGCACTCAAAGGTGCCTAAAAATATTACTTTATTAGTTACGATTGTACCCCAAAAATTAAAACGGAAGTTCTTGTTACATATATTTTTCCTAATTCTTAATTTAAAAGCTCTTCCAACTACAAATATACTTAACTAATACTGAATGATTTAACAATTATCAAGAATACTTACATTCTGTGTAGACTGATTCGGAGGTGGCGGTTTCTTATCAAACAAGCATTCGGAAATGGCTTTTAGATCCAAAGTATGTTCTGGAAATACCATAAACAAAGGTGAATCCCACCTGTTTCTAGCTTCAGGATCTTCATACCTCATCAATAAGGCGTCAAATACCTCACGGCTGTACTTTTCCCAGTCGACACTTCTACTTTCATTATAACTCCATGCCACATCACGATTAATTTCCGTATGAACTGTGCATTGTGTACATTTGTTTGCTTTCGTGGCGCAATATAGTTCATAGCGATAACCTAGAAAAGTAAGTACGACATAAATTCGAAGTTGGAAATTAATGCAAGTTCTGCAAATGGCCACGTTGTAATCATGACAAGTTACCTTTGATATAATTTGAACCATCCAAAATAATGACTGATTTGGATCCTATGAGCTTTAAAACTTCTGATTTTAAAAGTCCTCGAATGTGTTTTTCTTTCGATGCATCTGAAATAATACGTATATATTTTTAGTCGCCAAGTTTTACTGCAAGTTTATATTCAATTTTGTAACGGAATAATTTACCCAAATAAAATGCGTTTTTCTCAAATCCAGCTTTTAGAATTTGTTCTTCTTCGCTCACAATGTGTACCTCTTTCCCTTGTTCTTCCAAGTAATTTTTGATTTCGTTTGCTCTTGTAGTTTTTCCACTGGAAGGGATACCAGTTATTATAATTAAAGGCATATTTCAATTGATATACAAACGATTAGTCAAAAATATGCCTTTATAATAATAAGCTTTTTACACACGAGTAAGAACTTGGAGGTTATATTTCATGTATTATGTTTATTGAATGTGTCTACTCGGCCGCTACCGGTACAGAACATTATACCTTAAACCCACCTTAAACCGGCAGCCACTGGTCCTTTATTGTTCTGTGGGCACTGTTGCCGACTAACCCGATACTAACTGCGCATGTCCGACCGTGAAAATTCTGCAAAAATTTGGTGTACCTAGACGCTTGTTTATTAATTTACTGAAAGGTGGCGGCCACCCACAAACCGTTAATGTCACTGGCGCAATCGGTACTTTGTTGCGATTGCTTGATCATATTCCGCTTTTTAGCATTTTGTATTCACAAGCGTGGTAGCGCACGGGTACGCTTTGTTGCGGATTTAAATCCCCGTCCCGGCAACTTTTTTTTTATTCTAAAACTTTTTTTAAATAACGTGCTTGTTTTTTTTACTGTTTTATTATTATGTACATGATGGAATGCTACTGTTTATGCTCTCTGAAATAACTTTAGTGATAATGTCAATGCCAAAGGCGTAGTTAAAGAGCACACGGTTGGAAAAACAGATAAACTCATTATGAATTTATTACTTATTTTTATCATGTATTTTGACTTATGTCGATATTAAAACAAGAAACTGTGGTTAAAATATATTTTCTCACGACCACCCGAGAAAGCATCCATATTGTTTTAATGTAGTAGGTACGAAAGTTAACGATTTCATACGTGTGCGTTATTTTCCTAACACACAAGTATGTTGAAAAAATAAAGGGCGAAGCACTATAAAGCAGCGCGATTGGCCGGTGTGCTATAGAGGTATCTGGCAAGTTACACGCCATAACTGATCTAACAACCTATGTTACACGCAATTGGCCGCGCTAGACGTCTGTCACGAAAATTCAAATGTCAAATGTATAGTTTAGTGACAACAGTTACCCTACACATTACACATTATTAAAAGTATTTCTGATCATAGCTTGAACTATTTCAGTTTAAAAATATGGATATTGACTCAAGTAGCGATGATTTTATGAAATCTACCCCACTGAATGTCGTTGAAGCAGCAAAAAACAGTTTGTTAGATCTATTACCCAAAAAATTGCAACAAAGGTTCGAAATTAGTTTTCTTTGTGTCGTGGGAAAAATATTGTACAAAACTCGCTGGATAGTGACAAATACACCCGTGTCAAAATTCCCACTCGTGTGTTAAGTGTCATTTTCCATGCTCGTTATGTAATATACAATATAATAGATCCAAAATAATAATATTAGCAATGGGAGGTTTTTCTTAAATTAACCGCTAGATGTCATCAGAACCTAATGTGGTGTTAATTATTATGAGTTATGCGTAATCATGTGTGATAATATTTACCAAAATATCTATGTTTTAAACGTTACTGTCAAAATATGTCACAATTAATGTACAATTTAAGAACAATGATATTTTCTAGCTATTGAAATAATATTAAAAAAAATTGACATCTAAACATAGATTCATTCATTCAATAGATGTCAGCTAATTATGGAGTTATCTGTCACCGCGTTTGGCGCTGCTGCCATCTAGTAACGTAGTAGTAAGTAATATTTAAAAAATAAAACATTGTTCTCTAACATTAAATGAAAAACAAAATTTGATATACGTATACTGCGCGATTCAATAGATGGCAGCACGTAATGTCAGCAATCATAGAGCTTAAATTAAATAGGCAGTGGCGGATTACCGCACAGACGCATGAGGCGCGTGCCTGGGGCCTCAGCAAAGCGGTGTGATTTTTTCTTTTAAATGGGAATGTGATTATTTTTTTTTTCTAGTACCTGAGAATATTTTTTTAATTTCTGTATCTTATTTTTGTGTTTATGTTTTTATTGATTCGAAATTTAAAAAAAGTTATGATTTTCTGCATTGTTCATTTTAGTGAACCATCCCATTCTTAGTAGGGTCAATAGAGGACCTCCAGATCAGGTTGCGCCTGGGGCCCCACAAAATCAAGATCCGCCACTGTTAATAGGCACATCATTTGGGCCTGTTACTCCCTAGTAGATAATATACTAAACGAAGTCTTCCATTATATTATGAAGGTACCCTTACATTCTCTTAAATTTAGACGTAGCCGTTTTGAGGTATTTGTCGAACAACTTCTATCCATTCTGAAAGTTTATTTAACTAGGCATTTTACCGCGGTCTTGCTGCAAAACTTTTAAGCTTAGTTAATTTTCGCGAGCGTTTCATGTTTCTTCTAATTTAATGAAAATTAAATTTATAACATTGGAAAGAGTGGGCGGCACTTGGTAAACTAACACGGTAGGAAGACAGCACATTTAAATAACGCGAATAATCCGGGTACATTACGAATTTCCGCGAATCGCTATCCTGAAACCTGAAACACACGTGGTTCGGCGTTTTTCCAACAGATGCCTCGCGAGATAGCAGTCGTCAAGGTCCCAGCTGTTGTCAGGGTAACCAGACCTCGCTTCATCCTTTCCTGCGTTGCGCCTCGTTTTTCCTGCGAGAGTGTGCAAGACGGGCTTGTGTTCAGTTATTTTAAAGTCCGCGCTGAGTATACTCCGGGATATTTTTAAATTTGGTTGTGTTTACATTAAGGTGTCACATATGGAAAACATGAGCATGAAGTAAGTGCAAGTTCATGTTTAGAATTTCTTTTCAGATTTTCCAGCATACTTTTTACTTTGCTTGTTTTTGCGGCGTTTCTTTTTAAGGCGGCATTTAATTTTGAGAATTTTTTTCAAATTGCTTGTTTGGTTTGGAGGCAACTTTTGTTTTATGGAGACGAAATTTTGGGTTTCAATTTCGTCCTGTAGAGGAGGTTTATTTTTGAGACGAAATAGGTGTTTTAGCATCAGAGAAACGTTAATTCTTACGGAAGATAGTTAAAGGTGCAATAGATAAATAGCTCGCGTGATTGTACTCGTAAGCGATAAGACTGTAATTTGTCCTGTGTTTATTTTAACTTTTTAGGGCATGTTTTTGTAACTCAATCCTAGTACAAATAATAAAAAAATGCTATTTATACTGAGCAATGTAATTCATGTGTATAGTTCGAATTTCTAGTCTAGTATTTTGCCAGTATTTAAATTATGAGGCAATCAATTATTAAGTAATTTTGGCATTATTTCTTTAAAGTTATAGTATATAATAGTTGGCGCATACCTAAGCTTTTAAACGAATTATTTACGAGCCTAGAATGGTAACACATCCATATGTTTGACCTTAATCTAGCTTTTGCAGGTATGTAGTTATTATTACCTATTTGGTCAAATGGAACTGAAACTTATGTAATAACAAAATTAAATAAAACAGGGCTCATAAGCGTAGAATATGAATGGTCATGAGTTTTGAAAGTACTTCACGAAACAATTTTATGAAACTGCGAACATATTTTTTTAAATGTAATATAGCAACCACGAATTAACGAAAATAGAACGTGCAAATTCATTAATACGACGATAAAGTTCTACAAAAGAAAAATTTGGACTATAAGGGACGGAAACATTACAACAGCAATCGTGAAATTAAAAATTTTGTCACCATGGGATATATATATTCGAACCCGTGTCCAAGAGCGTAGTATCGCGCCAATCTCCCGCTCCTTTGCAGCATTAAATTTTTTATTTTATGTGTGAATTTGTGCATAAGTGAACATTACTTTTTAATGCATTCAGTGCAAATAAAGTATATAACAAATTAATACTTTTTTCTGTGACGGGAAAAAAGTTTAACATTTTGTCTCTCTTGACAGGTACTAAAGTATCACTTTTTATGAAATTACTTTTTTCCTTTTACCCGGGGAAAAAAGTAATTACTTTTTCGCCGGGGAAAAAAGTAATTACTTTTTTCCCGCTACAACAGCTTACTAGTTTAAAAATTCAAATTCTACGTTGACCAATTTTCCGACTTTATTAGATGTTTTTCAATATATTACATTTTTTCCCGTCGCAGAAAAAAATAGTGTATTATACACAGGAAAAAAGTAAGATTTTAGCTCTCGGTGTGAGTGTCTCCCTCCGCTTCGCGTCGGGAGACAAACAGACACCTCGAGCTAAAATCTATTACTTTTTTCCCTTGTATAATAAATATCTATTTATGCAATTCTATGCACGTTATTGTACCAATTGAAAAATTTCACATGTAAACAATACTCTATCGAAAAACCAATTGATTTAAACCGATTTTTTTATATAAATTGTTTAAATTAGATTAAGATTTAAATCACTATTTAAATCAACCCCAAACCAGAATAATCAATAACTATAGGCAATCAGGCAATTACGTCAATACGACAATAGGTGTATACTATTTTACCCAGTGCGTGAGCACGATTCCATGATTCCCATCCCTCCCCCCTTACCCGGGCTCAACGCACTTAGTGCTATTCACCGGTCTAACATGCCCCACCCCTGAAAGACATGCAACCCAACATACACACCTCACACACCGTCCATGGACACGCCGGGTTCAACTTATTCGGAATAATTTCCGACAGGCAGAGGATTCGAACCTACTGCCGTTGGGAGTCTAGTTCTAGAGGTTGGGACTCTAACCACTAGACCACCCGCTGGATCTACTCCTCGCAATTATATAATTACGAAATTATAAAATTTTAATATTAATTAGAAGGCAAGGGGTTCAAGTCGGGACTACAGGGTGGCCAAGAGCGTTCACAATTGTGCCCTTCTAGAAATGTATTCGAAACCACACGATTATTGAATGTCCTGTGAAAAAACAGTCATAACTACCCTTGCAGTGTAAGGTGCCGCTTTTACGTGCATGAAACGTTGTTATTTATTTCTAACTAGCAAAACCCGTGATCTACGCTTTCCATTTTGTTTTTGGTAACTTTGTTTAGTCGGTCTTGGAATTGAGAGCTGCGCTCGAAAAGTAAATCCTGTGGAAATAATCACAAAAAAATTGGAAAAACAGACCCGGAAAAACAACCCCGTAAAAAATTTAAGATAGAAAACTCCCCGCAAATTCTGCAGTAAAAAGCATTCTATCATAGACCCAGAAAAAATTCTTTAAAGTAAAAACGGGCAGAAATTTAGTGAAATGTTTCCTCTTTTTTAGCGACGTGCTTTAACAAAAATTTTTGAAATGTTTTAGTAACTAATAAATACACAGAAAAAAATCCTGTTAGGTATTTGCATTATTTCAAAATGAAATTCGCCCTTATTCGTAAAAGTCGATCAACAAAGAAAAAAACGCGTATTCTTCTAAGTTACACGCCTCTTTCTTAATTATGCAGTGATCAACCACTAGGTATTTATGAAACAATAGCATCGTCCCTAATAATTTAGACTTAGTTGCTAGTTATTTCTAAGGGGTGTATAAAACCGTACGACCCAACAATAAAGAATGCGTCTATGTTGCGTCTTCGTATTATTAGGGTAAACTAAAGCAATCTGTAAGAACCACGCAATCGTAGCTGATCGCTGGGCCAGCTTATGTGAGCGCCGGTCGCTCTACTGGCATGCCTCGTGTTTGTTTGCGTTATGAAAGTTACCAGCGGATTATGTTACAATAATACCAATAAATATTCTTTTATGAGCGTATATGAAATAGGATTATTTTTTTAATTCGCCGCGTGCGGCCGATAAACTGTGTCGAGATGTAAAAGCCCGTCTTCTTGTTATGGTGAGACAGTTAGGAATTTAATACATAGATACTTTTTGCCATAAAGTGGCAAAAAATCATTTCCCAGCATATTCAGATTACGTTAACATTATTAACCGTATTAAAAATGTAAAGAAAAGTTTTTGCAGAGATTTATCTTGTCAAATTAATACTCGTAACGTAACAAAATTTTGTGGCCCGCTCATTATATTAGTTATTCAGCAAGAGTGCAAAAAAATAATTGTTTTCAACTTTTTGGGGGTGTTAGGCGCGTAATGCGCCTATGTTTAAACGCACCACTGTAAATTGGAAGTTACGGTAATTAGGAAAATCCCAAAAGTTTAAAATTTAATGGAAAAACGTTCAGAAAATCCAGAAGTGTGATTACCTGACAGGAAAACAGTTTTATTTTCCACATTTTTGTCGAGTTGTTTATTATAACTAAATTGGTATCTGTGGCGTATTTAATTTACTTTTTCCTTTTGAATTACCACGCTTTCAAAATCTTCAAACAAATCAGGCCGAAAACGCGAATCTGAAAGAATCCTTCGAAATAGGAAAGAGATTTTTGCTACGTCGTCGCGCTTACAAAATACAGTAATTTATTCTCTAAACGGCATTTCATTGAAATCCATTCAAGAATAAGAGATAACGAACCGTGTTACAACCACGTAACAAGTTAGCAAACTCTTGGCAAAATCGCAAGTGAGAGTTTGCTTTTGGTTTTGCGTATACTTTATAGGTACCTACCTACTCCCTATTAATGTTTATACGCCGGAGGCTTCCCTTTACAGTTTACAGCAAAAATATTTTTGTTAGTATACGAATCATAATCATAAAGACGATGCCGAACATTTGATGTGGTGGCGGAGAAGTTCAGAACTGCGTCAAAGCAAGTTTGGTGAATTTAAAAGGTTCGGTTTTCATCAGTTAAGAATTTTTAATGTGAAAACTTTGAATAACATTTAACGGAAACTCAAGTTTTGGTTATTATGCAGAACGAGTTAAAAGTATAGACCGATTTTCGTAATCAAATTGTTCAAACAAATGCTGTAGGGGACGTAGAGGGCCATATTTTAAAATTATATTCTACTATACAGGGGGTTCCATATAAGAGTGGCATACCAAACCCATTGGGAAGGAACACCCTGTATAGTTTTCTGAATTTGTTTTGAGTTTGAAATTCGATTCCGTTACGGCGTTGCCAGGTTATACAACTTAATAAAAAAAAAACATTTGAAGATCTCACTAATAAAATGTTAGTCATCAGTCACGACCATGCACTAGTTCCAGATATTTTCAGGTTAAATTTGGTTATACAGGTGTTTGTTGCAATGGTGACAAAATATTTAAAAATTTTTTAAAATATTTTTATAAATTTTTAAATACTTAAAAATTTTCTAAAATTTTTAAGAATCATTAAAAAGTTTTAAGATTGACGTTTTCAAAACTTTTTCATATTAATATTTTTTTTTAATTTTTAAAAAAGAAAATATGGAGATTGGGATGCGGAAGACGTCAGCAATGATGTAGAAATCCGCAAATATATATACACTGTGTCCATAAAGTAACCCCCTGCTGTAATGGGAAATTAAATACTATTTTTCAGACCATATTAAAATTTTGTATCATCCAAAATGGCGACTGGGCGCCATTTTAAAATTTTTTTTTAAATAGAAAGGGGGGTCGAGTGACACCTCAGTTGAAAGGTCTTTTAATGCTGCGTCTGATCCTAGAGTTTCAAAGAAAAATATTCAGCCATAACAAAATGGCGGATTTTAAACAAATGGACTCACTCAATTCAAAATTGTTTTGATTTATTTATACAGGGTCGAGTGAGACCTCATTTGAAAGGTCTTTTAGTTGTGCGTTTGATCCTAGAATTTCAAAGAAAAATATTGAGCCATAACAAAATGGCGGATTGTAAACCAATGGACTCACTCAGTTCAAAATTGTTTTGATTTTCTTATCCAGTAGTCCACTTTTTCATTTGCAGGACTAAATTTTCCCAGAAATATCTCAGGTGGCTTGAATTAATATTGAAAACGTTATGTTCCAACAAGACGGTGCGCCGCCTCATTATTATAGGCCTGGTTCTGACTTTCTCAACGGACATTTTTTTGGCAGATTGATTGTTAGGCGGAGGCCTGTAGAATAGCCAGCTCACTCCCCAGATTTAACTTTCTTAGATTTTTTTCTATGGGAATATCTGAAATCGAAAGTGTACAGAACCCGTCCAGAAACAATTGAAGAACTGGAGCAACGCATTACAGAAGTTTGCAGAATTATCACTCCAGAAACTTATGAAAATGTAAGGCAGGAATTTCATAACCGACTTTTTATGTGCCAAGAAGTGAATGGTAAACATTTCGAACGCTTAATTTAATTAATTTAAGCTTTAATTCTTAGTTTTTTTAAATAGACTTCTTTATCTTCAAACATTGTCATTTTGTTATGGCTGAATATTTTTCTTTGAAACTTTAGGATCAGACGCAGAATTAAAAGACCTTTCCAATGAGGTGTCACTCGACCCCCCTTTCCATTTAAAAAAAAAATTCAAAATGGCGCCCAGTCGCCATTTTGGATGATACAAAATTTTAATATGGTCTGAAAAATAGTATTTAATTTCCCATTACACCACACCAAATTTTGTAGAAAAATATCTAGTCGTTCAAAAGTTAGTTGGGGAGGGGGGGGGGGGTTACTTTATGGACACAGTGTATATGTATACACGGTGAGTCAATAGTGCGTTCTCCTTCGATATTGGGTTAACCGTTAGAGATACGATAATTTTTCAAATACAAAAGTTTTAGGGTGTCATAGTATCTATCATTCAAAATGGTTTTCATTTCTATAGGGTGTTTCATTTTTGCGTCACAGATTATTGATCAATTTTTTTAAATGGGACACCCTATATTCAACTGTATATTCGAATGCACCATCAAAATTGCTACAAACCCATATTTTGTTTTTGGAATTTGGCTGCAGGGTTGCCAAGATATTTAACTTTTCTTGAGATTTACTGATATTGCAGAGTTCCCATCAAAAAATCATTGTGACCTGCGGTTAGGAAATGGAGCAAAACAAATTCATGTGAGTAGTTGTCAAAGT
This sequence comes from Ctenicera cuprea, assembly GCA_958336395.1. Classification (NCBI taxonomy): domain Eukaryota; kingdom Metazoa; phylum Arthropoda; class Insecta; order Coleoptera; family Elateridae; genus Ctenicera; species Ctenicera cuprea. The sequence continues at coordinate 81,216,065 of OY284486.1, read as the reverse complement.
ATGCCCTACCTCTTGTTACAAAACTAGCTCAAAATATCGAATACGCTGTTTGTGACAGACGGGTGAACTTGACGAAAGTGAGGGCGTTAAAACTTGTTTTTTTCAAATAGAACACCCTGTATTTTTTTCCATTATCAGTTGCAGATCTTAATTACTTTTAATTTTTGTAAAGTATGTCCTATACCTAAATGTTACCCTTTTCGATATAATTTGACTTTTTTCCAAATATTCATAAATTTGGCCAAAAATTAGGCATTTCTTCTTTCGGATTCATCAAAGTAGTATTGAATCTCGGAAACATAAATCATTTTATTCATAGAAATGTAGAAGTACAATGAATAAGTAACGACAAACAATAAAATGAAAAAAAATTAAAGAACAAAAGAATAAAATTCCTATTGCAAGATATGTTCAAAGTTTTCTCCATTTTGACGTCTACAGGTTTTTATTCGCCGTAAAAATGCGTTGCTAATTTTGTGTAACATATGTGGAGTGACACTTCGAAATGCTCCTCGTCTAATTATCATAAAACAATAAATATGGATTCAATTTACCAAATTTTAATTCGCTTTGTTCTTCACAATACTGGAAGAATACTTAATAAAATTTGCGGAATTCCGGTATGTATTTTGGGTGCCAGAGTTCAACATAGAGATCAATCAAAATAACGCTCTGAGTATTGTTTTAAAGGGCAGTGATTAACTCAAAGGCTCAATTTAAAACAGTCTCAGAATTTTAAACTTTCTGGAGTTATTATTAGCAGACTTCGTTTTTAAAATATTCAAACAAGCAATAAAATACAGCACAGGCAGGGAAATCGTTTCTCGGTTTTAAATCACTTTTAAACTATTTGACGGGCTGCCTGGAAATATATCTAAGGAATTTAAGTTGTAATATGGCTAGTGAATTCCGCGGAGTTCAAATATGGAATTCTGCAAAGAGCGTTTTATGCGGAACGGGGCTTGGGGAGGGAAATACTCCTACTCTTTAAAAAAAGAAAAAAGGAAAATTGCGAACACCAATCTTTATAAATTTTAAACAGTTTAATAGACTATTTGAAGTAGTTTATTAGGATAAAAATATGTTAAACAAATTTAAAAATTAAGAGAGAATTCGATACTTTTTAACATCAACCAAATAAAGAGTTTTTAACCATTTTTGGGGGGAGCGCAATATCTAGATAGCTGATATAAGTAGGCAATCCCCAGTGGCAACGCTTTGGGGTTGGAGCGAGCGGACGAGTGGGTCTTGCTTCAGATCTTTGCAGCGTGTGTAGACGTAGGTTCACTTATCACTTATTGGCGCGAGAATATTAACAACGCAAAGAGTATGAGAAAGTACCAGCGACGAACTTCGCTGATTTTTAATTTCCTATACTTTCAATATAGGACAGTATTAATTTTATGAAAATTTTCAAATTTGGTATTTGGACGAAAATGCATGTTTTAGATCTGACAAAAGACTTTGGAGCAAATCCAACGATATTTTTTCAAGTTTTCTAGCTTTAAAATAGTGGGCGGTACGATTTTTTTTTAATTTGGACTTTAACGTTTTATTATTTAGAAACTAGTTAGCAAATCGGGATTAAATTTGGTATTGTAGTAGCTCTAGCAAAAGATAATACATAAAAATTGCGAATTAAAAATTATAATATACGGGATGTGTCAAATTGCGTGTTAACTATGGGGATCTCGCTTATTTGAAGAGATACGATGATGGTTAAATAAATATTTCAGCAAAACGTTTTCATTACGACTTGCTCAATAGCGAGACAGAAGTCTTTCTGGATCGTAAACAAGAAGGTTGTGGTTCTCATAATACATATTTTTATAATAACGAATGTTTAAAAAAAGGGGTCAAGTTGGCTGTCGTTTAATTTTGTTTACGTGAAGGCATATTTTAACTTTTTCTGCTATACATAACTTCATTATAAACAGTCATTTGCGTAAATGCACTCATTATTACTTACTTATTAACTGGGGAATAATAAAACGTTACAACGGAATTTATTTCATTACACGAGATGCTGGAAATGCCCGCCGCCTGCTTGGAAACAACCTAAAATTCTGCGTTTAAGACCAATAATTAAACGGTCGTTAAAAATTTAGGAAGCTTGGTCAACGTTTTCTATGTACAGAGAAGTATTGCCCCGTCTTGCTGAAAAATCCATCAAAAATTGTTGAAAAATATCCTCACGATATGTGGTTGCTTTATTGTTGCAAATTTTTAATCTAAAGGTTTGCGTTTATATAACATTTTGTTACCTTCAAAGAAAATTTTTTGCTCAAGTAGAACTCCAATGAAATTAGTTAATTTGAGGTCATCTGATTGAACACAACCAATCAGAACAACATTGTACTGAAAACAGATTCCATGGGCTGTTTTTACTCTATTACGTTGCTATGGACATAGGCGCCGGGTTTTTGAATTCTCAGGGGGGGCTTAAAATGAGCCGCAAGCAAAATTTTTAAATTTTTCAAGGTCAAACCGTCTTAAATTAAAAGTTAGGATTTGTGTTAAATTATATTGCCTTGGAAAAATAGGTTTCGTGGGCACAAGTTTTCGATTTTCTGATGTTTTTATGCTTTATTTAAAAATAAAAATGTAGTGCTGCTTATTGCATATTGATTTTGTAGGAATTCAACAGAAGTAAGCTATTTTGTACTCCAATGGTTTTGAAACGCGTTATTCTGGATTCTGGATTTGGAATTGGGAGTGTGAGTTACCTCACGCGCACTTAGGCCACAATAGGTGGGCCCATTGTACTACCTCCCCAGCAGCTCTCCACATTGGACGTCACCCAAGCCATCCAACCTTTTGGATGTACTTGAGGACATCCGCAATTGGAGTGTTGCTGATTTCGGCCATGTTAGGCCAGAAGTCCCCCAGCATGGATCCTCTGGTTGTTGCGAGAGCTGGGCAGTGACATAAGACATGTTCTGCCGACTCATCGTCCTCGTTGCATGCACGACAGTTTGGGCTGTCCGCCAGTCCCATCCTGTGCATGTGTTGCTTTAGGGTGCAGTGTCCAGATAAGATACTCACAACTAGTCGTAAGTTCTTTCGGGACAGTTGCACACAGTATTTGGCTGTTTTTGGCGAGGGTGCCGTAATAGCAGCCCTTGCTTGACGACAGCTTTGAGTGTTAACCCATCTTCGTGTGAAGCTTTTTAAGGTTTCTTGGTATAGCATAAAGCTTAATGTCTTCAGGGATATGGGAATTACGGGTTCTGGCCCCCAGAGAGGTTGTCCGGAGGCCAGTCTCGCAATCTCATCAGCCTTTTCGTTGCCGTAGGTTCCGTCATGTCCTTTCACCCATACAAGGGAGACGGCATTATCTTTTGAGATATCGTCGAGAGCTTCACGACACCGCAGTACCACTCCTGAGGTGATTTTACAACTGCCTAGGGCTAGTAAAGCGGCTCTGCTATCGCTGTAGATACCAATACGTTGGTTCTTGATTTGTCGTTCAAGAATTGCATTTGCACCATGCATTATTCCCACTACCTCCGCTTGGAAGACAGTGGCAATTTTGCCTAGTGGTATACTCTGGCGCAGGTTTAGGTCATCGGAGAAAATTCCGGCACCCGTTCCATGCTTTGTTTTAGATCCATCGGTGAAGATGGATATGTCCATATGCTGGGTTGGTCCAGCATTCGCGTAGACACTAAAGTGTCTATTAAAGGCATATTGTAAAGGAAGGTAGTCCACCATAGCATCCAGAAGAGGAATCTTGACGATTGCCTCATCCAGGATGCGGGTGTGTCTGCCTCCCTTGCCTGTTGTTTGCCACAGCCCCTTGTGGCGCAGCCTTAAAGCAGTTCTCACAGCTACTTCCTCCACAAAGAGATCAAGTGGAGGAAGGCATAAGATCACCTCTAAGGCGGCCGTGGGGGTTGAGCGTATAGCACCTGTAGAACTGAGACAGGCGAGATGTTGCACGTGTCCCAGTTTGGTTGCTGCCGTAGCCTGTCTGACCCTGGGCCACCAGACAAGTGCTCCGTAGCATAGCATGGGCCTAATCACGGCAGTATACAGCCACAAGGTAATTCTAGGGGAAAGTCCCCAAGATTTACCCAGAGCGCGGCGACACTGCCAGAAAGCCATGCATGCTTTGTTTGTTTTAGCTTTCAGGTGTTTCTCCCAGTTCAGCTGTTTGTCAAAAATAACTCCCCGGTATTTGACATTATCTGAAAATCTGAGAGAAGTATTGAATAGGAGAGGTGTACGTAAGGGTCCAACCTTCTTTTTCTTTGTGAAGAGTACCATCTCTGTCTTCAAGGGGTTGGCAGATAGGGACTGTTCATTACACCACTTTTCTGTTATTCGAAGAGCCGTCTGCATTAAGGTGCAGAGCATGCCCTCAAACTTCCCCGCGTTATTTTAAGTACATATTTTCATTAAAAAAAAATGAACAGTAAATCTAATTAGAAACATAAAGTAACAAGAAGAACAGTACTACACAAAAACAAAACTTACTCCACAAAGAAAGTATTTCGTCTCACTTCTGTCTTGACGATAAATTTACAATTGTGTTTATATTTAAATCTGTATCTTGGTTTCTATGAATATGAAGTAGAGCCAAATCATTAAGACTTTTTTGTGACATAGTTTACCTTAAATATGTCTTTAACCTTCGTAAAGCAGAAAACGAACGCCCTGCGCTACACGAAGATACAGGAATCGTTAATGGTACTTTAATAAATTTAACAAATTTCGGCAAAAGGTCGCGTATTACATTTGCACCATCCGATTTTTTAAATGCAAAAAATATCAGGGGGGGCGCAGCCCCTCCTGATATTTTTCTGGAGGGGCTTGAGCCCCGGAGCCCCCCCGTATTCGGCGCCTATGGCTATGGATACATTTTGATTTATTTCGATTTTGACGTTTCAAATATTAATTAATTTAAAAATGTCACGATTTGGTTATAATACTAACGAGAAGACTGATGAAATTATCGAATCAAATATACCAAAAATTTTCTATCCGAATAACCCTCGAACATTGATAAATGCTCAAAAACTTTCTCAAGCTTTCGAAATCTGTTATAAAATTTTTTCGAACAATTATCACTGTCCTTGGGTTATTACTACTGAAAACAGGCTTGAGGTTTGGGTAGCCTTAGTGGAAGGAGATTCTTTCACTAAGGCTGCCCACACCTCAACTTTTTCAGGATGTAAAGACTCGGACATGCCCAAACGCAAACAAAATTTAACGTCACACAACCTTTTTTTAAAAACATATTTAATAAAAAAAATCTGTAAGCTAAAAAGTTACTAGTGCCAAAAATGTGCTTTTTTCTACAAACATGATCTTGTAATATTTTTAATTTTAATGACAAGCGTACATGTCATGATTCTCACAATAATATTGCAATAGTTTTTATTGATGCTATGCACTTTTAGTAATTATAAAATTATGAAATTCAATCATGGAAAACGTCACTGTGATATTACAAACGAAATGGATTGAAGAGACGACGACAAAAGTTAAGCGTCTTTCACAGGTCGTGTACGGCAAATACAGCCATTTCAGCTATGCAGTGTTGTGAATACGACACGCCAACAGCAGCAATAATTTTTAAGTAAAAAAGACGTTTAGTGCTGTTGACGTCGAGCACCCTATATATAACATAATACGATAAGTAATGCAATTTACACAACCAACTCAAGATAATGAAACCTCCCTCGACTCATCAGCAGGAGTTTAGAGCGTATGTGATTACCGTCAGAAGGAGGACAAAATATTTTCAGCACTGGAAGCCTTGAGAGACCTATCGCGCCTTTCATCTCTGGCATAATTTAATTTTTTTGCATTTCTATGTTTTATAGGCATTTAGCGAAGAATTTTTAATAAGCCAAACACGCTTTTTCTTTGCTTTTTGCTCTGCTAGCCGGAAAATTCCCATTAAGTTCTATTATTATTTGTGCTGTACGCGCACTGTGCATGGTTTCTTATTTTTCGACGTTAAAGAAGCATTTTTCTTTATATTATATATGTACAGTGGCGGCTCGTACATACCAGCACAATAGTAATTGATCCCCCAAACAATAATCGGGAAAAAATTGGAAAGTAGTAATTAGCTACAAGATTTCACACATGTTTCTTTACCTTTACAACCATAGAATGTCATGCTACTGCACTATACTAGATGCTACTTTAATGTTTTACTAGTGTTACCCCAGCGCACAATGCACTGACAGACTGAGCGTTGACAGAACCGGCTAAATGATAAGTCACGTGATGCATTAGTTCCATAAGGGAGACGCGACGTTGGTGTAGATGTCGCCTCAAGTAAAGCGCGTTTAGCAGACTCTCATATATATTATAAATTAAAATAATTATTATTGAAAAATCGACGTAGAACAAAAATATAAAAATGTTTCATGTTCCATCTGAGGATAGAGACCTTTGATTAAAAAAAATGGTTCAAATTGGTGAAGCGGTAGCCGCTGGAGGAACCGGAGAAAAAACCCTTTGAGCTTTTATATATGTATGGATGGATGGATAATACCGTGTGTTCAAAAAGTAATTACATAAAGGTTGGCCATGGCTATTAAAATTTCTGTCTTTGCATGCTTTAGAATTTAAACAAAAAAAATATAATGTCACTTAAAATTTTTAGGTTAAGCTTATAATTTGTTATTTGTAGTGACACTGACAGAGTGATGACAGTTAAATTCTAAAATCTAAAGCATGCAAAGACAGAAATTTTATTTTCCATGGCCAACCCTTATGTAATTAGTAATTACTTTTTGAACACACGGTACAAATTGCTTGAATTTGAATGTCTTTTTTTAGTATACCAACATTTTTACGTCGGCTGGTACTCGCAACAAATAATTTTTTTGAACCGATATTAGCTAGAAAACGTTTCACATACGAGTGAATAACGACTTTGTGCAACAGTTACTATTGCAGTTTGATTGTGGTCATCGCACAAATTCAGTGTGCTCAAATATAGGCCGTGTCTCCAGAATATTGTGTATGTCAAATCCTTATTAGTGATTTTCTTATTTTATCTTACTGCGTGTTTAAATAACAGTGTATTGGTAATGATTTTTGTTGTTCACGCGGCCGGTTGAACGTGATTGTTAGAAACGCGGCCGTTTGGACGCGGCGACATTTGAACGCAGGGCTTTTGAAAGCAGAGCCGTTTGGACGCAAGCAGGGATTCCCATATCGCTCACCCTGGACAGAAAGTCTGCTTTTCATATTAGCCTCAACGGCCGCGGTGTCGGCAATCCCACAGCGGAAAGTGGTCTACCGTCCACCGTGGCTACAACGTCTACTTATGTCTGGAGGCCACAACGCCCAACAACATAGCGCCTACCTGGTCGGATCTCACTAAATATTTGTGCGAGGTAAAGATCTTCGGTCATTTCGTCAAGGTTTATACAATGAGAATATATATATGACTCACTCTGTATATAAACTAATGTTTATTGAGGCGGTACACAATGATCACTGTTAACAACGTCTCCTGTATATTTTGAGGACCCATATCGCCGCCCACAGTAGACACAAAGTCCACTTTTCATATTAGCCGCGACGACCGCGGTGTCGGCAATCACTACAGCGGAGAGTGGTCATTCACCGTGGACATACCGCTCACTCATCACGCCTACCTGTTCGGACCCCGTAACTGTGACGATGGTCTTTGTGTTCATCGGCCATCGCTAGATATTCGTGCAAGGTGAGGACCTCTGGTCATCTCGTCAAGGTTTATACAGCGCAAATACATACGACTCACCCTATATATAAACTAATGGTTATTAATTGGGTACAACAATTGGGTACACAACGCTCACCGTATATTTTGAGGACCATATCACTAACAATCGTGGACACAACGTCTACTTTTTATATTAGCCGCTACACCCGTGGTGTCTACAATTGCCAGCATGGAAAGTAGTCATATCGTCCACTGTGGACTAAACTCCCACTCATATCTGGTGGCCACAACGCCCACCAAGTCTATACCATATTCCTGTTTGGGTTCCCGTAACTGTGGCGCTAAATATGCATGTGAGGTGGGAATATTTGGACATCTCGTAAAGGTTCATACAGTGATACTATATATGACTCACCCTGTATATAAAATAATTGTTATCAATTGGGCATAAACCACAACGCCTACTGGTGACCACGCCTATCGTACATTTTGAGAACTGATATCGCTTGCCGTGTCCACTTTTCGTATTAGCTGCAACGGCCGCGATGTTTGCAATTGCTACCGCTGAAAGGAGTCATATCGTCCACCGTGGACACAACGCCACTATGTCTGGCGCCTACCGACTCTATTACGCCTACCTGTTTGGGTCCCTGTAACTGTAATCTTCCATGATGGCCGTTGTGTCTGTCGGCAGTCGCTAAATATGCGTGCGAGGTAACTCGCACTGTTGGGCTTTATGCACTCGGTGGGCGTTATGACCACTAGACAGGAGTGGGCGTTGTGACCACTAGACAGGAGTGGGCGTTGTGCCCACAGTAGACGTTACGATCATTTTCTTTGGTGGTCGTTGTGTACGCGGTAATTGTCGCGACCAATATGTAAAGTGGATGCTGTGTGATGGGCGATGTGGACCTAAAAGGTGGTGGGCGTTGTAACAAGTGTGCGTATTGTGCGGATCCCTGTTAATTACACATTTAAAAATCTGCATACTGAAAAAGTTTCTAAGCGCATTAACAAATTGACATACCTAGCAGAAACAAAATTTGTTTTCCGATTTTTGAAAGTATTGTATTGTATTGCATAAACAAAATAATTCCTGTTGTAAAGAAAATTAAGTTTCTACCATGTGTTCAAAAAGTAATTACATTAGTAATTACAAGGGTTGGCCATGGAAAATAAAATTTCTGTCTTTGCAAGCTTTAGAATTTAAACAAAAAAATATGTCACTTAAAATTTTTAGGTTAAGCTTGTAATTTGTTATTTGTAGTGACACTGACAGGGTGATGACAGTTAAATTCTAAAGCATGCAAAGACAGAAATTTTATTTTCCATGGCCAACCCTTATGTAATTACTTTTTAAACACACGGTACATAAATACGTAAGGCAGTGTTTTAATAAAGGTTTTCATTCAAAATTGTTATCTCTCAACTGTATAACACAGGTAGAGTTAATAACCGTATAATCAGCTAGCAATTCATTTTCATAAAAAAAGCATTAAACGCTTTGGCCAGATGTCTCTGCAATGAGAGATAACACGGATATCATTAATACCTGCACCGACTCGTTGCGAGACGGTTGATAAGTTTATTTTGTCTTTCAGTTGAACGCTTATTGTCGTGAAGTGATGTGTTAACGTTTTTAGTGGACAATTTTTAAAATTATAAAAAACGGCTTGGGAATTACTTTTGGTATGCGTGCCATTAAAAGCTGACCTCCAAATTTGTGATGTAGAAAATATTAAAGAATATGAGAACTCGAATGTGGCTGCATAATCCTGCAGTAAATCTTTTGGAATTATTACAAGTCGTTGGGTGAATCCGTGGACACGTCAGAGGTACTATTCAATATCCTGTAAAATCTGCCTGAAAAATCACACTGCGGTGTTTGCTCCACAAGGACCTCTTGAATTGTTTTTTGTTACCACATAAAATTTCAATTACATTTTTTGTATGGCGACAAAATAATTGTTTTCCTTTTGAAGAACAAAACGCTTGAACTTTTTCGTTTTAAGTTCTCTGTAACTTCAAAAGGCGTCACTGACGACGTGCGTAGGTAAAATGAGCCACCGTTACTCACGTACAGCGAACGTGTTGAAAGCACGTGTAATTGTATTAATCAAGTTATATGTTACATAATTATACGCTATAAACCTAAAACAATGATAGGTATTAAACGCAAACACGCAACTTTACTTCGTATTAAATGAACGTAGGATATTGAGGTCGCACATTAAGCTGCATTATGTACGTTAATTAACGATACTTTGTCTTTTAACAGTTTTACATTAAATTTTATTTTTATAGGTACTTCGGAAGAATTGCTACTAGCTGTGGATGATGAGCGACTTGTAATTACTTCTCGTTATCTGTAAGTGATTGATTTTGTCATTTTGTGCATGTTTTTTTGCATGTTAACTACAAAAATACAATTTTATTACACAATGCTCAATTTTTGAACTGGGTCTGTAAACATGGACATAGAACGGATGTATGTACATGCAAAAACGTATTAAAGATAATAGTGGGTTTCTTGATTTTTTTGCCCCAACAAATTACAAGTGTGTAGAAAAAAATGTGGTCTAAATTTCGCCGAAAATAAACCAAAGTCAAACAAGTCTTAAGTGCATGTAGGATGAGGAAAAAACCGATCGCATTCTCGAAAAACTTCGTACAACCCTACTGTAGTTACGTACTGCTCGTACGTAAAGACGTTGCTCTCAGACACATCCAACATTCAGAATATAACATAAAAATCAAGGAGATATACATTGCTATATTAGCAAAGCATTGCCAAAGTACGTTAGTTGCGGGGTACGTATTTCTCCTGCAATTTCTAGTAGTTAACCCTTTGGGTGTATTACAATATTATCTTCAGTGTACTAATTTGATGTACCTGAAAAACCTGTAGAAAGGAAAACGAAGCTTATCGCGCTTTTTAACCCGATCAATAGTTTTAATCCATGTCATTGTGCTCACCATTCGCCCTCTTACTCGAAAAACCTGGTACACAATGGTTTTATGGCTTATAGGCTTTCAATTAACCAGGTCGAGGGATATTTTAGTCCCACCACATTAGCTAGATCCCAAGAACGCAACTAGTTGTATCTACGGTCTTAAATAATTTTCGATACCAGCAACACCAGCAACAACAAGCAATAAGAATCACGTCAAAAACACATCAACAATTAATAAGTAATTACAAAACAGTGGCCCCAACACTACTACTTTATAGTCGTCACTACCATTGCACAGGTACCTTCTAATACACAACAAACACAATATTGTTATTTGCATACTGGTAACACTCTCCGACTGAAATCGCACATTCTTACCAAACAACCACTCCTTCTAACCGCCGTCTTCTGACTTTATTTCTGAATCCCCGCGCTCAGTTTTTTACGCCCTTATCACTTGTTTCTACGCGAACCGCGTTCCACCCTCACCAACTCACCGTAACAGTTTCGTGGTCGGTCAATTAAACTTCTAACATTCTAATGCATATGTCGCGTTTCTATCGTATAATTAAAAAACAACTTAATATAATGAAGTGCAAAGAATACTCCTCTCTTCTCCTTCTCCTCTCTAAAAAAAAACGTATTTTACATTCACAAATTTTGTTAAGCTCATTTAAAGCGTTGTCTTAATTTTTAGATTAGTGCTATCAAAACTTAAACAAAATTGTTTTAAACTAGCAAATGTTTGGTTCATACGGTTTGGCAAGTACAGAGTGGCTAGGAAAACCCCGGCCACTTTTCTTGCGGCGGTCAAGAGATTTAGTAAAGAAAAATTAAATTAAAATACTGGCAACAACGCAGAATCCAAGACGTTTTAGTTGTTAAATACACCCCATATTAAATCAAAACAACCATAACGTCTTGGATTCTGCGTTGTTGCCAGTATTTTAATTTAATTTTTCATTACTAAAGCGCCATCTCTTGAGCGCCGCAAGAAAAGTGGCCGGGGTTTTCCTAGCCACTCTGTATATACAAATAGAAAACAATCTCCGAATAAACGAGTCATGTGGAGCCGGCTTAAGTTAAAGTGCAAGGCGTAATCTGCCCCGCTTGGACTCGTTTCATCATCTTGATGGAGAAGGCCGCCAACGGGCTACTACACTTGCAATGGATCACTTTTAGACACCTAGAGCTAGACGTGAACGTACGTACGTTAGTGCTTCCGACTTGCTTTGTATAATAATGGTTTAGTGCGGATGCGATGTTGAAATGTCCAACTCCAACTCGCACGTGGCTTTAAATGCTACGTGAATAGACTTTATAAATCAGCAAACAAATTTCTGTTTCACTGCCTTAGATGCGGTAGAGGGAGCGATTCATTCGATAATAGGAAGTAAATTTTTATAAATGGAGCCGCCATTTTGTAACGATGAGAGATATCGAACAACTTTCAATACAAAAATTGTTAAGTTTAATGAGACCTTTAAAATGAGGTATCACTTGACCCCTCGTCCTATTTAAGATTTTTGAGATATCTTTTGAATATTCCCGCCCTTTTGAGGAGGAGAGGGGGTACAAACATTTAATTCTTGTCCTCATGTGGTACATCGCTGGAAAGCTAACTTAATGGACTTTAAGAATCAGTCTAATTTTCTTGATACAATAGTTTATGTGCGGTTGGGGAAAAGTTTATGTAATGGTCGCTTTTTTGATATAATTGGCCGCCATTTACAAACAGTTTGAGCTATCAATATTTTCTTTTTTTTAATTATTGGATCTAAAAGGGCCTTTTAAACGAGGTATAAGTTGACCCACCTTTGTATTTAAAAATCTAGAGAAACCCCCTTAGCCCCCCCCCCAAACTACTTTTTCTGAGCCCCAAAAAATTTATAAATATTTTTACTGAATACCTCGGGTACGATTTATATAACAAATTTTTTATTCCATCTGTGTAGGTTTAAAAGCCGTAAAAGATAGTTATCTAGTTTATGACAGGTATCTAAATTGATTGCTAGATAATAAATAAAAGTTTTCTAGAAATGTTATTAAAATTTTATTTAAACTAATTAGTAAGTGAAGTAGGTCTGTATTTATTGACCTTGATTTTTTTTATCTCCCGCTTAAAAATATATTTGAATTCTTTATATCTGCTAGTTATCTATAGCCAATTTTTTTATGAATTTAGTTAATTTGTGATTATCATTTGCTGTTTTTATTTAATTAATTTGATTGTTTACGATTTGCACCGGTTAAAGAACTATTATTCAAACTGTGTTAGTTAACTTTTAAGTTTGAAAACAAAGTTTATTTTGGTTGTATGAAGCGATTTTATTGTACAGTTGACATTGTTTGAAAACTAGCAGCGATTACAAGATTTGCAAACGATTTCATATTTTTGATGAAAATAATACAAGTCGTGCCATTATATGATTTGTTTTAAATATAATTTTTAATTATTTAATCGATTACATTTATTCAGCAATAATTTTGTTGTATTTGTTTGGTATGGTGTGAAAACTCTTATTTAAATTAATTTTTTTCTGAAAGTGATGCTTTTATTAATGTTACTGCAAATGTTTTTAATGGTTTATATTGAAAACAACACGAGGAAAAAAACGCGCCAGACTTAAGATTTCAAGTTGAAGTGGTTAATGCAACGTGTTCAGGTAATTTATGAGATTAGAAATAAAAATTTACCAAAATAGCCTCTGTACTGATTCAATTTTAATTTATTTATTTTTACACTGTTCGTTTTTTTTTTGTTTTTTAAATAAAATAATTACAGTTTGTAGTCTTATTTAACTAGCATTGATCGGTAGAATTTTGTAAATAATAATAGAGATAAATATTTAACTATTAAAAAATTAATAGTTTATTAATAAAATAAAACTCTTGGCAATTGTTTCACAATTTGTTGGTTTTTATTTTCTCGACTTAGTTTCAACCATCACGGTTATCGTCAGGAGTCTACAAATCAAACTAAAACTAAAACTTAAAGATGTACAATACTACCCTACCCTTTCCGGAATTTTGTCGTCGCCGCCCTGACTCTAAGTGTTAACACATGTGTTTTTATGCTTTGTATACTGTAGGTCAAGGAGGGGTGAATAACCTAAATCGGTGTGGTCGTTAACTATACAGGGTCGCTATTAAAGATGGAACCAAAGCTCTCCTGCTAAAACGGTTTGAGATATAGATATGAAAATTGGAAGGCTTCCATTTGAAATTATTTCGCATATTTTGAAGTTAAAAAAAATTTTTTTTGACACATGATTTTTGAGCGCGGCCGCCATCTTGAATTTTTTTAAATTGCAACTTGGGCTTTGTGATACATCATTAGAGAGCTTATTTTTTTCTCTTTCTTACTACCTTAATCATGTATGGTGTTAAAGTAGAAAATAATGCAGAAAAATTAGAAAAACCTTTGCCATATTTCACGAAATTAAGGTTTATTTGTCACGTAATACAATAGTTGTAAGGAAACAAACCATATGTACTGTGTTTTTTGTCACTTATTAAACACCTGCAGATTGTTTTTTGTTTATTTTTGACGTTTCGTTATTGCAAAGGTATCTAGATTTAAAGTGCAATACATTAGCCAGCCATTTTTCTGCATTATTTTCTACTTTAACACCATACATGATTAAGGTAGTAAGAAAGAGAAAAAAATAAGCTTTCTAATGATGCATCACAAAGCCCATGTTGCCATTTAAAAAAATTCAAGATGGCGGCCGCGCTGACAAATCATGTGTCAAAAATTTTTTTTTTAACTTCAAAATATGCGAAATAATTTCAAATGGAAGCCTTCCAATTTTCATATCTATAACTTAAACCGTTTTAGCAGGAGAGCATTGGTTCCATCTTTAATAGCGACCCTGTATTTTTATTATTATTTATTGCCTTTTTAATTTCGAAATTTTCCAATTTATTTAAACGGTTGCCCTTGTTTTCTACGTGTAAAATTTTTGTATCATTGTGTTTGAAAAAATGATTGTTTGTAATACAATGTTGGGAAATGCCGGTTGATTTATGATTGTATTTAATTGATCTGATGTGTTCTTTAATTCTTATATTAAAACTGCGGCCAGTTTGTCCTATATATATTGCATCACAATTAGAACAGTCTATTTGATAGATACTATTTTTGAGTATTTTTCTATTTGGGTAGGGTAGTATTGTACATATTTAAGTTTTAGTTTTAGTTTGATTTGTAAACTCCTGACGATAACCGTGATGGTTGAAACTCCGAGTCGAGTAAATAAAAACCAACAAATTGTAAAACAATTACCAAGCGTTTTATTTTATCAATAAACTATTAATTTTTTAATAGTTAAATATTTATTAATAATGAGTCACCATGTGCCTACCACACAATCAATTCAAAATAATAATAATAAAGCTTTTTCTAAATTTAACATTTAGAATTGTATTCCCAAACCAATCGAACCAAACTTGATTAAGCGTGGCAGCGCAATAATTTCTCTGCATTTGGTGGAATAAATTTTCGATAACGAAGCAGAGCGAAAACAGAACAAATAGATCTGCACCTATTTTAGCGAAGAATTAAGCAAAAAGTGCTACAAAAATTATTTCGTAATTTATTCTGTAATTGTTCCGCTAAAGTTATAAATCAGTAAGGCGTTATTAATTAAAATGCGATAACGGCCGTAAAACGAAATATAAAACTTATAATAATTTGCCTACAATGGATATACGATATGTAGAAAATTTCAGGTTTTTTTGTTGCAAAATGAAATAATTTTGGTGTATGTCTTTTGGTTAGTTTTTTTTAATTTTTAATGCGGTTTTCATCAGTCAATGACCGTATTATTAGTAAACAATAACAAACTAATAGAGTAGTAAAAAGCTCATGACGTCAGTTAAAGTTTGTATACAGAACGTTTAAATTAGTCCGCAGTGAGGCCGCAAAAACAAGTTGCAAATGAATCCGTAAATCAAATTTTCAGTGTTTTAGGTTTACGTTATTTGCGGTTTGATCTGAAAACATGATTTGGAATTTTTCTGGAACGTTTCCAAAAACAGGACGTGGAAAAATTAAAGTACATACCTACGAATTTGTCCTATTGCGTACTTTCAAAACGTTATTTTCCTAAATATCTCAAAATAATCTAAATGTTTACTAGAACCTGCTCTAAAATTGCATGTTTTGATGCTCTAACTTCGTATTAAATGGATATTTTAAATTTCAGTTTTATGCTTGGATTTTTAGTTTGCAAATTCTTCTCTTCATGGCTGTTTAGACATTTTTGGAAAAAGGGGATTAATACGCAGTACACCAGCGACATAGGTATTGTGAACGTGAAAATGTTTGATTGGCTTGCCAAGAGCCCTAAAAAGTGTTTTTAAAATACCTTCAAAATTTTTAAAATTTCCAAAAATTTCAGAATGTTTTCAGTATTTTGAAAAAAAAATTTTTTTTAAATTTTCCAAATTTCAAAATTTTGTAAAGTTTTTAAATATTTCAAAAATTGTCAAAATTTCAAGAATTTTCATAATTTTTAATTCAAAAATTTTTTTGAGTTTGTACTTCCCTAAATATCCATGCTTTTGGATTATTTTAGAAAATTGCAAATATAATGATAAATGTAAGCGTCAAGTATTATTTTTTATTTACGAGGACGAGAAAGGCCCCAGTTAAGTTAAAGTTCGAGTTTTAGTCTAAGGGTTGGAGATTAAATTGGAATGCTAGGAAAAACATCCTGCGACCCTACTGCATCTTTGCAAATAGATATAACCTTATTCCATGTTTTTTGAAGTATACTTACGTTCACACCAACAATATTAGAATTTGAAAATAAATGTGTCGCTCGTCTGCTGTTTGGTGCCAAATGGACGCGAGGTTGAGCGCAGCAAGAGGAAAGTAGCGAGAACTCGTGACTCATACATTTCCTTTTTTTTTGTGTTTAATGTATTGGTTAGCAATCAGAATTTACATCCTATGGGCTAATTTTATGTTTCAAGTTTATAGGATTTAGACATTCCACTATTATATTTAGTTTGAAATTGCCTATCAGTTAAATACGATTTTATTAGATTCAAGTATGCGGGTGGTAGGGTGCTTCTGATTTTTACTACCAGGCCTATGTGCCAAACCTTATCGAAGGCCTGGCTTACGTCCAAGATTACCGCTGTGAATTACTGTTTATCTTCTAGCGCCTTGTTTATTGATCGTATTATTCGATGACACTGTTGCGTTGTCGAATGGGCTTCTCGAAATCCAAACTGGTGATCTGGGATCCAATTTTGTGCTAACATATCGTCCTTAATTCTTCGGAGTACTAACTTAGATACAATTGGTAGCAGACTTATTGGTCTGTTTGATGTAACGTCAGTTGGTTCTTTACCAGGTTTTAGAACCATCATTACTTGTGCAGTTTTCATTTGTGTTGGCCAATATTCTAGTCTTAAGATGGCATTAAATGTGTACTTCAACATAACTACACCCTTTCTTGACAACTTTTTTAGAATTTTTTTTTGTCCAGTTGAGTCGGTGCTTTTTTGGGTTGAGTAGGTTAATTTCTTCTTTGATTTCTCTTGGCGTGATTGCTTTGAGGTTTTGAGGGTATTGTACTGGATGTGATATGGTTTCCCCAAGTTTCCTGTCTTGCTCGCTGTTATGGGGAATGAAGACTTTGGCGAGATGTTTTGGAAACAAGTCCGCATTTTGCTTATCACTTATCACCCAAGGCCTAGCAGCTGGAGTGGTTTCTCTTATTGAAGGGATTGTTTTTATAGGCGTATGCATTTTTGATAGGTTTCCAAATAGTATGATCATACCTGTTTAAGTTTGTTATGTAGTTATTATATGTTTTCGCTATCAACTTGTTACTTGGTCGATAAAATTATGTTTTATCAGCTGCTGGTATACGACTGCGATGCCAAACTGCCTTTGCTCTTCGCTACTATGCTACTAGGTTTTTATTTCTACTGGTTTTATTTAATCTTTTTTTTTGTCCAGCATGTTTGGCCGCTGGTTGCAGAATTATAGTCGTCGAATTCGTTACTTCTTCTATTTTTTCTGGGCACTTTAAACTGACGGTGAGGCAGACATTTGTATCTATATAATAACGATATGGATCCCAGTTTGTGTAGGCATTATATAATTTGTTACGTTGGGAGAACGCGGCAAGGGGAAAGCAGCGAGAACTCGTGACTCATACATGCGGTAGCAGTTATTTGCTACATTTTCTGTTTATATTATTTGTGCGATTACTACACTTTGCCAAATTATGTAATTTACATTGTCAGAATCAACATGAATGAAGCTACAATTTATCACCAATACGTTTTTTTGTAACCGCAATACTTTAGCAGATATGGATGTGTAAACGGCAAAAAGCTTGAAAATATTTAAAATTTTGTGTACATTCGAAGCAAGAAAATCGCATTTAAAATTTTTTAGCTCTGTATATTTTCACAAATGTATTATTTAAAAAAAATAGAAAAGCCCCAGAAAACCTTTTGAAACTTTGCCACAGGTATTTCTAATATTGAAATTTCTCGCTGTAACTCTAACTAAAATATTTTGTTGTTTTTGAAGTTTTACGCATCAATGAAACGTTTTGGCAATTTACACTAAACGACTAATTAGGTAATGAATGTATGGCTTAATTGATTTCAGTATGATTAAGGCATCTGCCAGTTGCAACATTTAATGGCGTAACTTAGTGCTGAAGTTTAATGACGACCAGAAAGTTTGTACTCGTACATGTGCGAAACTCATGTTTACGAAACGACAGATACGAGCATTACTAGTGCTGCTAATTAGATTTGAATGATTAATCTAAAATTAATTAGGGACAAAATTTGATCAATATGGAAATTTTTGAAATTTACATACAGGCCTGAACTATGAGCGTTGGTAAGAAAAGATTGAAGAGAATTTAAAATTAAATTCTTTAGAATTGTTCATTATTTGTATAAAATTTCATAATTATCAAATTTTCTTTCCAATAACAATCCACTGGGTGTAAACAAAACATGGTTCACCCTCTTTTTTGTCTTTAGTTATTAAGATAAACGAATGAAATTTGGCATGGGTAATATACACTGTGTCTATAAAGTAACGCCCCCCCCCCAACTAACTTTTGAACGAGTTGATATTTTACCACAAAATTTGGTGTGCTGTAATGGGAAATTAAATACTATTTTTCAGCCCATATTAAAGTTTTCTATCATCCAAAATGGCGACTGGGCGCCATTTTGAATTTTGTTTTAAATGGAAAGGGGGCTCGAGTGCCACTTCATTGGAAAGGTCTTTTAGTTCTGCGTCTGATCCTAGAGTTTCAAAGAAAAATATTTAGCCATAACAAAATGACAATGTTTGAAGATAAAGAAGTCTATTTAAAAACACATAAGAATTAAGGCAAAAAGAAATTAAATTAAGTGTTCGAAATGTTTACCATTCACTTCTTGGCACATAAAAAGTCGGTTATGAAATTCCTGCCTTACATTTAAATAAGTTTCTGGAGTGATATTTCTGCAAACTTCTGTAATACGTTGCTCCAGTTCTTCAATTGTTTCTGGACGTGTTCTGTACACTTTCGATTTCAGATATCGCCATAGAAAAAAATCTAAGAAAGTTAAATCTGGGGAGTGAGCCGGCTATTCTACAGGCACCCGCCAATCCATCTTCCAAGAAAATGTCCGTTGAGAAAGTCAGAAACAGGCCTATAATAATGAGGCGGCGCACCGTCTTGTTGGAACATAACGTTTTCAATATTATTTCCAGCCACCTGAGATATTTCTGGGAAAATTTTGTCGTGCAAATGAAAAAGTGGACTACTGGATAAAAAAGTCAAAACAATTTTGAATTGAATGAGTCCATTTGTTTAAAATCCGCCATTTTGTTATGGCTTTGAAACTCTAGGATCAGACGCAGAACTAAAAGACCTTTTAAATGAGGTGTCACTCGACCCTGTATAAGAAAATCAAAACAATTTTGAATTGAGTGAGTCCATTTGTTTAAAATCCGCCATTTTGTTATGACTGAATATTTTTCTTTGGTACTCTAGGATCAGACGCAGAACTGAAAGAGCTTTCAAATGAGGCGTCACTCGATCCATGTTTATATTTTAAAAAAAAATTCAAAATGGCGCCCAGTCGCCATTTGGAATGATACAAAATTTAATTTTTGTCTAAAAAATAGTATTTCATTTCCCATTAAAGCACACCAAATGTTGTGATAAAATATTAAGCCGTTTACTTTATAGACAGACGGTATTTATAAAATTCAATTATTTGATGGTTTTGGCAATTTTTTAACACTTCCGGTTTTGCCGGAATTGACCATAACTTTCTTAATTTAAACACAACACTCTGTATATTTTTACATACTCGGAATCAGGATAAAATTCTGCATGCGATAGTGTACTTCAATTGTTTTTTTACATCTTTAAAATGTTTATTTAATTTTTTTCGCGTTTAGAGTGCCACGATGGGCATAAAACTGTCTTCTGTAGCCAGGCGTTACCACAAAACTGTTTATTATCTTTTTCTGTCCAAATCCGCCGATTCGGGGCGCTTTAAAAACTTGGCAAAAAGTTTTTTCGAAAAAGTCGGAAATTTCAAATGGAACATATTGTTATTCGGAAAAAATCGTTTTAACTACGAACAACTACAGATGTTATATTTTCAAACAAAGGAACAACACGACATTTAAAACAAAAGAGGAAAGCAGTTTAATAAGAAAAACAAATATATTGAGAACGTTTCTTTTATAATAATGTAGAGTTGAATTTTTAACACATGTGTGAATGTCATTGAATGAATGTGCATGAAGGGCTGCATAAGTTTCAGGAGCGTAGTGGTTTAAAAGCTAAAAAGACCCATTACCCCCGAAGAGCCTTCCCCGAGTGAAATAATATGACACTTAACGCCCTAAGGGTAAAAAGGGATGGCTAAAAAAAGAAAGAAATAATTGAATTTTAAATTAGCGCGCGAATCAGTTAAAAACATTTCCGTTGTTTTAATAGGATTCGATTGTTCAAATATTCTCAATGCACATAAACTATTTTTCGTCTTTTGTTTATTCAAATGATTTAAACTGATTCTCTCCCCTAAACTTAAAATTCAGTTCTACATTATTATAAATAAAACGTTTTCAATTGCTGTTTATTTACTGTCTACTTATTTTATATTTGTTTTTGTTATAAAACTGCTTTCCTCTTTTGTTTTGACTGTTGTGTGTGATGTTCTTTTGTTTCGAAGTACAACGACTGTAGTTGACCGTGGTTACGTCCTTAATTAACAACTAATTAAAAGCTAATTTGACTAGTAAAAATGTAATAAAGTATCGAGTTATGGGTATCGTTGGAACCGTTAGGAAGTGCTTTTTTTCCAAAAACAGTATAAGCCAATATTGTTCCATTTGAAATTTCAGACTTTTTCGCAAAAAACTGCTAGCTGAATTTTTAAAGCGCCTGGGATCCACGGATACAGACAGCAAACAATAATAAATAGTTTTCTGGTAACGCTTGGCTGTATAGGAACAAAAAAAGACAAATAATAAATCCAAATCCACAACCACCAAAACTATACGATTTATTAAAAATACACACTCAAAACATGCCCATTAGACCAGTAATATCATACATAAATGCACCCAACTATATGCTAGCAAAAATACTAAATAATATAGTTACCAGTTTTGATTATAAACCAAAATATTTAGTTAAAAATTCTTCCGAATTAATCAAAAAGTTGTCTAACTTACATTTACTACCACAAAGCAAGCTAGTTAGTTTTGATGTTACTAATATGTTTTCCCAAATACCTCCTCAAGAGTGTATTCCTTTGTTAAATGATATTCTTATTAACAAAAATGTTGAGTTAATAAAACGGACTGAGTTGATTCAATTATTTGAACTTTGCACCAATCAAAATTATTTTACTTTTAATAATAAAATTTATTTACAAAAAGTTGGTTTACCCATGGGAAGTCCAATTTCACCTCTTTTGGGTAACATATTTATGGAAAATCTAGAAGATCAAATATTCGAATCAAATCAATCTGAGAAAGTTATATTTTGGTTTCGTTATGTTGATGACATTTTAGCATGTTTTAATAGTTCAATTGATTTAATTAATGAATTTTTAATTTTTATTAACAAACATTAAATTTACACTAGAAATTGAACAAAATAAGTCCATTAACTTTTTAGATTTAAACAAAAAAAGCAATTCAACTAATAAATTTGAGTACTCAATTTATAGAAAACCTACACAAACAGACATTACAATACCACACGATTCTTGTCATCATAAAACACAAATTAGCAGCATACAGGTCCCCGATACATAGGGCTTTGACGGTCCTTTTAGATGAAATTAATTATAATAGAGAAATTTCAATTATTAAACAAATTGCATACAGTAATGGTTATAATACTAAACTTATTGATACATTAATTAAAGAAAAAGATTATAAATTAGCCATTCAAAAAATTTATTTGAATACCCTAACTTCGTTTGATACAATTAAATATGCTTCGATCCCATATTTTGGTGACAAATCAGAAAAAATTGCTAAAATTATAAACAAAACAAATAAATATAAAGTAATTTTTAAAACAACTAGAAACATCTTAAACACTTTGTTTAATGCAAAATCAAAAACAAAGGATTTGCTAAAATCAGGCATATACAAAATCAATTGTTCGCATAGTAAATCGGTTTATATAGGCCAGACAATTAGAAATTTTTATATTAGGTATAAAGAACACGTACGTTGTTACAAATACAAACACCCACATAAATCCAATTACGCTAAACACTTACTATCATTCAGTGACATCTAATAACCCCATAAAAAAGGTTTACACTTTTGTGATGATAAACGTAAATTAGATATACCAGAAGCTTTTGAAATTCACAACTATTTAAAAACTGTACCGTTAATGAATGAGCAAATTTATCTCTTAAATTCTGCTCTGTTGAACATTTTGGAATAAGAAATCAAGTCATCTGCAGACGATTACCGAGATCAGGTCACAAAGTTCTATTGCTATAACAACACTAACTGTTTATTTTTTCATATAACCTTTGACAATGGCATGTAAACATGCCGAAATACGTATAAGGTTAAAATAAATAAATATTGTTAAAGTAATTAAGTATTTTATATACAGATACTCATTGTATAGCTACAGTTTTATATCCGTCATGGCACTCTACCCGCAAAACAAAAAATATTAAGTAACAATTTTAAAACTGTCAAATAAACAATTAAAGTACACAATCGTATGCAGAATTTCGCCCAGATTCCAAATATGTAAAAAAATACAAGATATTGCATTTAAAATAAGAAAGTTATGGTCACTTCCGGTGAAACAGGAAGTGCTAAAAAACTGCTAATACCATCAAATAATTGCATTTTATAAATGTATTACCCATACCAAATTTCATTCGATTATCTTCATAAATAAAGAAAAAAGAGGGGGTGAACCATGTTTTGTTTGCACCCGGTATTTTGACTATGCCACATCAAAGAAGTCAAATTTTATTCGGTTGGTTTACAACAGGCATGGGCAACCTTTTCAGCCCACGGGCCAAATAAAGACTTTAGGAATGTTCTGAGGGCCGGACCAACACCACTTTCGTGTTACTTATAAAATAAATGACATAATAAAATTTATAATCAATAATCTTTATTTGATGATGATGACAAATTTAAAACATAAAAATAGTCAAAACACATAGTTGTCGCTCAAATTAAACTCCAATAAAAAGTTAATGTGATCCTTGTAGTTGTGTACCACTAATATTTGAAGAAATATTGGTTGTTGCAACACGCACAGCATTTTCCAGATTAATGTCAGTAAGTGGCTTCTAGTTTTGGATTTAATAAGTTGCATCTTTGAAAAAAATTGTTCACAGCAATAGGTACTGCCAAACTGAGTCATTATTTTTCTAGCAAAATTTGCTATATTTGGGTATTTTTCAGTTTTAAAATATTTTTTATAGAACTCTTCTAAAGTAACTTCATTGAATTTCGCCTTTAGTTCCCGCATTTTCCTGAAGTTCAATCAATTCCATTTGAAGTAATAGCGGAGCATTATCCACATCAACAGTAAAAGGCCCAGAAAATATGTTGAAGAGAAATTCTTGATTTCGAAAATCTTGAAATCTTGAAACAAATTCCTCTTCAAGGGACTGAAGTTCATCTGCCAATACATTTCCATTAAATTTGTCTTGACTAGGCAGTGTAGAAAAACGGTAAGCATTACCTTCTCGAAGTTGCTTCTGCAAAGGCGGAGTTTATTTTGAAAACTTTTTATGAGTGCAAAAGAACAAATTTCCCGGGAGTTTGTAGCTGAGCATTGAGTTCATTCAAATGAGTAGTAATGTCCACCATGAAAGCTAAGTCGCACAACAATTTATTATTTTTTAATTCATCGACTGTTTTTCCTTTCATATCCATGAAAAGATACACCTCATCTTTCAGATTATAGAAACGTTTTAACATCTTTCCTTTACTAAGCCAGCAAACATCACAATAAAAAATGAGATTTCCACAGTCTGCTTCAAGGTCATTTGAAAAAACTCTTGAAATTGTCGATGATTCAAAGCTCTCGCTTTTATGAACTTTATACAGAAAACAACCGTTGTCATTATATGGTTAAATTTGATTGACTTGCCACATAAATTTTCTTGGTGCAAGATACAATGAAATGTAAAAAAATGCGTTGTATCAATATCTTGATAATAAATACTAGATAATTCTGATTTGATTTTAGCAATGACACCTGCGTTTGATCCAACCATTGCAGGAGCTGCGTCTGTAGCCACCCCACTTAAATTTTCCAATTAAAGGTTAAATCCATCAAAAGCCGATCTTATTTCTTGAAAATATCTTCTCCGGTTGTTGTATGCTTCATTGATTGTAGCGCCAGCAAATCTTCTACAATTGTATAATTTTTATCAATCCCACGAATAAAAATAGCTAATTGTGCTGTATCTCTTACGTCTGTACTTTCATCCAATGCAATTGAAAATGATTCAAATTTCCCTGCAAGGTCGTTAAGGCTTAGCCTTATGTCGTCAGAAATAGCATCAATATATCTGCTCAAAATTTTTACATTTTTCAGGACGGAATATTTTTACTCCACCTGATGAGTTCAAATAAGAACGAAACATGTAGTGATCTATTCTAGCCATAATTGAAACCAAATCTCTTCTTTCTTATTTCTTGCCACACGGGCGTTTCTGTGTTTTGTGCTTAGAGGCCGGTGTGATCGCAGATACCTGCTTAGCAGGTTCCGATCACGACTTTGCCGGTTTGTTGCTTTGCAACTTTTCCTCGCCGCACTTCACAGAGGGCGTTACTAGTGTAATTCCCCTTTAATGTTATAAATTAAACATTCCTTTACAAATTCCCCTTCCGAAAATGACTTTGAATGTTTTGCAATTTTTTCACTTATAATAAAGCTCGCACGAACAGTATCTTCAGCTTCACTATTGCGTTTAAAAAGAATGTTTTGTTGATTAATCAAACCCTTTTTAATTTTTCTATCTTGTCTTTTCTCAGAGCACCCTTAAATTTATCATAACATTTTTAGTGTTTACTACTGTAATGTCTTTTCAAATTGTATTCTTTTAAAACTAATGTTGCTTCGTTGCATATTAGACAAATTGGTTTATCTTTAAACAAAATAAAAAAGTATTCTTCTGTCCATTTTTCTTGGAACGTTCGGCATTCTTTATCAACTTTTCTGATCTTACTGGAAGATGGTATGCTAAGTGACATTGTATTTTTGATCTTTATAATTAAATACTACACAGCACCAACACAACACTTTTCAACGTCTGAAACAGACACATCGCAATACTGCAATAATTAAAGTCGGAAGACGTGCACGTGCAGTAGGTAGCTATGATTCATACCTGGGGTAAGACGCGAGTCAAATTTCGCCATCGTCGGCCGGATTTATATGTAAGCGAAAAAAGTAATCGCGGGCCGTATGTATATCTAAGTGGAAAAACGTTGGCGGGCCGTAAGAAATCGCCTCGCGGGCCGTATCCGGCCCGCGGGCCGTAGGTTGCCCATGCCTGGTTTACAACATTACAACAACAAGAAATATCACGTATTTTCCGGCTCATATTAGTTTAATGTGCCAAATAATCGTGATATGAAAAATATGGCTAGTTCGCGTTTTCACAACAATTTTCTCCTAACGAGATTGCTCGTTTGATTAATTTACTGTATATATTACTGTCAATTCGCTTTATTAGCTTTTCGGCAATTTTAAACCGTCAGGCTGTGTGTAATTACAGAAGGTAATTTTGGAATTTGCAAAGATGTCGGATAATTTCTTTTTACGGCTCGCGGGCACAAAAGATTTTCCTTAAATAGAAAACCAACGCGCCGCCGCCCGAATTTGCCAGACTAAATAACGTGCAAGCTAGGAAAGCACAAAAACCGTTATATAACAGAGTCAGTTTTCCCTTTGTAGCTAAATTTGTGGTACTAATTTGCAGGGGGTTGTTTCTAGACGACCAGCCGAGCAGAAAATGTGCCAGGATTAACACTCCTGTTGTCACCTGATAGAGACACTTTTACTTTGCGAACAATTGTCCTTACAAAATATCACGTAAAATACATCCCGAGGCGAAATATTCAGAAGGTAGTTTTTATCTTTATCTTTCTAGTGTGAAATGGAAATTTGTCCTTCTTATGCCATTCCAGCAATTGTGACATAAATTAAATTTATCTTCTTTTAAGTGTCGCCGTAGTTATATCGGGAAAATTTTTGGTTTTATAGTTTTACACCAGATGTTCTGCTTGCATTGTTTTTGTTAGTCACAATAAATAAGTTGATTTTCGCAAGACATTCTTTTGATCTTGATCTAGATTGCAGAATAATGCGAATAATGTAAATTAAAGGTATCCGCAACAGGCTAAATGTAAATTCTGAAACCATGATATCGATCTTCTGGTTGAAATTCTAAGCGCAGATTTAAAGCCACTCACAACATTGTGACTAAGTAGTCAGTCATTACTCATACTCTTTAAGCCGAGACATGAACTATAAGAATACAAGTGTAGTTAGAAGCTTTGCGTTCTTAACTGTCTTTATCCTCTCCCATGCTCTAGAAATTCATACTTGTATATTAACAAATTTTTGAACATAATTTTTGGAAAATTTGATATTTTTGGAAATTCTAGTGATTTGTAAATTTTCAAAATTTTGGGAAATTTAAAGTTATTTTCAAATTCAAATAATTTTTGGAAAATTTGAATCTGAAACTTTTGTAAATTTTAATAATTTTAAAATTTTTGGTAATTTTGAAAATGTAAAATAATTTTAAAATTCAAAAATTTTTGAAAAATTTGACTTCGAAGCTGGGAAATATTTTTTTTCAAAATTTTTAATGTTTGGGAAAATGTGAAATTTTTTGATAATTTAATGTAATATTAAAATTTCTAATATTAGAGAAATTTTCAAATTTGTTGGAAAATTAGTAGGTATTTGAAACTTGGAATTTCAAAATTTTTAATAATTTGAGAAATTAAAATTTTTTTGAAAATATAATATAATTTCACGTATTGAAGATCAAGGTGTTAATTTCTGAATTTTAAAAATTCATGGAGGACGTCACAGAGAAGTTAAAGGATTGCTTAAAAAGTATTCTACTTTTACCTCTGTCAGCGTACAAAATTTACAAACAATTTTGCAGCTAGAATTAAACAATTCTTTTTGATGTTAAATCAAAATAATTGATTTTAACAGGAACCATAGACGTTTCATATATATTTTACTACTTTATCTTACCCCTCTTCTCCCCAGAACTACTACAATATCATATTTTAGGCCAATTTAGTAACAAATTGTTGAGTAAACAGAAACAAAATTTTTAATAAAATCGTACCTACCATTCTGCGGTTAATAAAAAAAATACCCTTAACTTCCACTTCCGGTTCTGGATTTATTAAAAGTTTAGTTTTCCAGTAGAGGTTTGATATACCCTCGTTTTCTTAAGTTTCATGAACATCGGTCAAGCCATTCCGGCCTATTACAATTTCAGACAGACACTAAAATAATAGATGAGGTGGTAGCTTAGAGGTTGGGCGCTTGGCCTCTAACACTAATGGTCTGGGGTTCGATTCCTCGCCGAAGCCATTCAGTAATAAAAATTATGCCGCAACCCGCCACTCACATTCCCCAATCCAGTGTAGGCAACCGTGGGGTCTTAATGCTTGAAACCTTCTCTGGTATTTAGTCGTTCGGATTCGACGTTAAACTGTAGGTTCTCCGTACTCCACCTCGGCGCTACGTGGCAGAGAAGAGTGCCGAAGCCCAGCAGTGGGGCGTAGAGGTTGATTTTGACTAAAAAAATAAATTTGATTTTGTAAAGCGTTTTCTTTTAAATTTCGAGATCGAAAATTTTCATAAAACCGTACTTCATAAAATTAAGGCGCGCTACTCTTACTTTATTGCCATTTTCTGATTATTGCTTGTTCCTTAAACTCTCCAGTTTTAAAATAACCGATAGATTTTTTTTTCAAAATATTGACCAAACACCCCTTTACTCAAAAACGAGTTGCGCCAGATTGTGATGAAAGTATCCTGATATCCTGGCAGCCCTAGGGTGACGCAATGTTAATATGTATAAAGATTTTGAAACCATAAAACATATTTAAAAAAAATATATCCTGTTAGAAAATATTTCTGAAAAACTGATATGTAGGACATGGCTACGATATCGCTTAAATGCGCAAATTTCTCTGTGACGTTTTCTATGAATTTTTGAAGACAATTAATTCTTTTTTATTTAATACATTGCATGAAATATGTGACCAAATGGTCCGTATGACTACCTTATACACCGTGAGTGACTGTATTGGCACTAAATCATATTGAATTCGAAGCTGTGTATTTCCTACAAATCAAACAGCAAACCAAGAGCTCAGAAACAGCTGATCAAGCTCTCATGTCACCGCTGCTCGATGTATAAACGGGAAACGGTAAAATATTCTGTTAAGCTAAATTGCTCATAGGCGATGGTAGATGGTAGGATTTCAAGCATACATTTTAGACACATTTTTTGACTTACCAATTTTATTGCTAGTGGCTGGTGATTTTTAATCCTAAGCAATCGTTTTTTTCGAAAAAGGGAAAACAACTTTCCGCGCTATTAAGTACAGTTGTATGTTTTATACCCATTGGAACTCATCGGTATAAGCGTGCCCGCGGTTAACTGTCATGCATTGCAGCGTTAGGTGTATTGCAAATTTATGGATAGTTACTGTTAGGGATAAAACGTTCATACAAATTTCAGCACGATAAAATCGTTGCACTTGCCATTATAAATTCGTTTAATACAAAATTTTTTAATCTTGAAAAATTACATCCAACCGCCAACCGGCGTGCACGATGCAACTATTACCAGAATCCTCTCGGGTGTTGTATAGTTTAAACTTACTTTAAGTGCTCTTATTATGCTGTTTCCCTTGGGACATTCCGGCAATGTTACCCCGAGCTTTTCACTAATTTGCATACTACCGAAAGAACTAACTTACCGTAGCAGCTTCATCAGCAATTTAAAATTGACCCCAATGGAGACTGAAAGGTCTTACATGTAACTTTTTTAATTTTCAAGAATTTAATTTATGCATATTGTTATACTAAGAATTGAATATTGCTTTTTTAGGATTAATCCATAACGTCTTGTAAAACTTTTTATACGAGGTGTTATAATTTGATGCTATTTACTTCAATTTTGTTCAAAAACTATGGTTAAATCTGCAGGTAATATTTTTATGTTAAGATTGGCAAAGGCCGTTTATTAAATGGTCGAACATTAGCGCTAATAGATATTATCTACTACAGTACAGCAGGGCTAAATGAGGCAAACTTCATCTATATTATTGGTTGATGTTATGTGCTGCCATCTATACATATATGAAGGTATCAAATATCAATTTCCAATATTTTTATTACGTTTTATATTAATTATACATATTTTGACAATAACGATTTGGTAAATATTATTTGCTGTTTTGCATCAATCTACCTATTTTTGTATTAAAGGCTGATCGTCGGCTGTCTCGGCTTTCGGGTGCCTGAGTGCGCGGTCGATCTTAGCTTCATTAAAATCTTCTTTCGCCTGCTCTCACTCGCGCCACGGCTGTCGTGGAGGATGCAAAATGAACGTCACATCAAGCTCTGAGGGAATGTTTTAAAACGGTAAATCAAAGCGAAAATTATTAACTCGTTGGTTTTATTACTAACATTACATTCGGAAAACGTTCAGGTCAAAAATATGGCAAATATTTTGTCATTTTGTTGATGTTTACACCATTTTGACAATTTTAAATACACAGGCTAAAAATTCCAAAGAAATAACGCTAGCGTTACTACAAGAATTAAAGCAATAGCAAATTAATTCATAAAATAGCAAAACCCGTGGACTACGCCGCACGATTTTCTTTACAAACAATTGCTTGCAAATTTATTACAAGAGATATAATGATATAATTATTACATTCCGCCGGTATCGCAGCTTCATGGCATCGATTACACTGTATAGAGAAAAAGGACTCCGATTTACTATGAGTTTTCTACGCTACCTACTTCATTTGCGTATCTATTGTTACCAAAAATACGGAGGGCATAGCCCACGAGTTCAACTATCTGTCCATAAATTTAGCCGGAATCTCATCCACTTGTCTCAAGTTGTAGTATTGAGGGCTCCGCTACTAGAAGCAACATATTTACTCGTCTATTATATAAGGCGCATATTCATTGGTACAGCGGGCCGCTACAGTTTTCAATAAAGACAAGCAAAATTTAACGTTCATGGTTTGTGTGTATGATTGGGACATAATCCGTCGATAGCTAGCAATCCCACATCAGACTCCTCGGGGAATACATATGTTGGGCTTACGGATCCCTTCCATCGGGCTAAACTTTTACTTACGACTGGATCAGGAACGATCTAATACCAAAAACGATTTGGGAGAGAAATGCAGGTTTGATCATGCAAACGATGCCGCGCGCGGTGGTAATCATAAATAATTCAAATCAGGTTTACAAATTGCATTGCAGCTGAGATTTTAAGAGAGCAGATATCTGGAAGTGTTGTTATATTACCTACAATTATTTTAACACCCTCTGGCATTGGGTTACCACTTACAGTTTAGAAATACAAAATTTCAAACAAAACCAACGTTACCTAACCGAACCTCCTATACACAATTATCATTAATAGGAATCAAGGACACATTCATTTCTACAGTTAGAAGAATTTCCAATATGAAAATTTAAATTGAAAAACTAATGAACGAGCCTAATTTGATGGAACAGTGGGTATTTTTATTTTAAAGATTATTTGATGTCGATCACGCTGACTACCCTGCCAATGATTTAACTACAAAATATTAAACATTTCCATGATTACCTAATAGTTGAGTATGTTCGGTTCAGTCGCCAATAGCGTGGAGGTAGAGCGCTCGCCGAGCAATGCAGTTATGTAGGGTTCGACTTCCAGATAATTCGGTTTTTATTAAATTTTTTTGCACTTCCGGGAGTAAAAGTATTAATTTGATTCCTTTTTCGAGGACTAAAGTGTCACTTTTAACGCCGAATCGATTAAATATTGTTAAAAGTCCCTAGGATTTAAACGTATATAAATTGCTAAGTTACCGAGTATGTTGTGTCACCATCAGGAACTACGATTTTAATTATGACGTTTCAAAAAGCTGGATTGTCACGTTGACAGCATATTTTGAAATTTCGACTATTTTGATTTCAAATTATTCGGAAGTGCAAAAAATGGCATATACACCACAACTGAGATGCTTCATTCAATCTCTCGTGTGATTATTGCCCTCGCTCCGCTACGCTACGCTCAGGCAATAAACGTTCACACTTGAGATTAAATGAAGCACTTCAGTCGCTTGCTATATAATATACTATTTTTGGGTCGTGGGAAAAATATTGCACATAACTCGCTGGAAAGTGACACTTACACCCGTTTGCACCGGTAACCCTTGCAAGTGGCACTCAGTAAGGTGTAACTTAACTTTAAGTGTAGCTTATATTTCCTTTACGCTGCACCAACGTTTTGTAAGCAATACTTATTTAAGTACCACTTAGAAATGGCAACAATGTAGACATATGTTTTGTGAAGGTGGCTGCAATTGCTTGTTGAATTATGCGCACTCTGGTGTTTAGAAAACGTTAAAATATTGTTATCTCTGTTTATCGTTAGAGTTTGTATACATTCATCTCGTTCTACAAAGTAACTTTTATGCAATAATTTGGAAAAAACGTTTCAGGATGGAAAGATAACCATAAATTTCTAGTTGCTCTACAATGATGTCCAGTAAAAACAAAACCACTTCTTTTGTCAACCGGAATCGCTTGAAAAAACTTAATTCATCTAAATTATGATAATAATCTGCACGTTCATAAACTTGCCGTGGAATTCCATTAAAAATAATATGAATGTCATCTAAATCATCATCTTCTAATATATAAAACATTGGTTGTAGAGCCATAATTATTTTATTACTACTTTACAATACAAAAATTGTAGCACGAAAGTACATACAACAGAAACACGTGAGTAATGAGTATAGGTTACGTTCTCTAATAATAATTCCCACCAAAATTACGCCCACTCTGCGTCACGCCTGCGTATAACTGCAACTTATGTTTAAGGGCAACTTTAGGCGAAGGAAATCCATCACTTACATTTAAGTGCCACTTATGTCTTAAGTCGACCTTATTTTACCTGGTGCAACGTGTTTTTAAGTTAAGGCGCAGTTTAAGTGACACTTAATACTTAAGGGTAACTGGTGCAAACGGGTGTTAACACACGAGTGGGAATGTTGACGCATGAAGCCGCAGGCGGAGTGCGGAAATCACATGAGTGTGTTTGTGACTTTCCAGCGAGTTATGTACACTTTTCCCACGACCCAAAAATAGTACATTGTATTTTGCTATTTTTGAAATATTACTGAATACTTTATAATGTGCTAATAATCTGTGCAAAACAAGGAAACATAAACGTTTTTGTTATCTAAAGTATTAATTTTATAATATATTACTCAACAAATTACAAAATTTTTGCAAAAACTCAAATAACTCGAAAACCGTTAATGTTAATGTTATTAAACTTTATACTTCTATACTTGTAATTTAATGTAGAATTCAAAAATGTAATAATGTACAGGGTGTTCTGTTTAAAATGACAAAGTAAAGTGCTGTACGGGCGTAACCAAACACTCATTATAACTGATAATAATTTTGAGTTATGCAGCAGTTAATTACCAACTACTTTTGTAATTAAAGTTTTTCTGTATCTTCAATATTAACAAAGCTATCAAGGAACGGCAGGGTTTTAACGGATCGTGTATACAAGCAAGTAAAGTGATAAAATTCTGCAAACTACCTACTTTGCTCCTAAGTAATTAATAACGCGGTTAAAATGCTATTCCGTGAAAAATCTTTTATGTTAGTTTCTTCGAATAATTTAACAGTTTCCTGTAAACGAATCTAAAATAAATGAAAGTTGATAGACTTCGTTTGTAATGCACATGTTGGGAAAAGTGATGATGATAAATGACTCGCCAATGACATTTACACGCGTTTGTAATTCAATTTAAAGCGATTGTCCCTATTCGCAAGTAAAAAAGTTTTGTAATCGTGTAAACGTAGTTAAAACTAATTTATCTCAATTTGGGTGAATAAACGTGAGTTAACGGGCCACGTTTAGAAGCTCTACTCGATGATAATGTTGAGGCGAAACGAATTTTCTCATTGGCTTAAAGGCGCGTTTAGACTAGAACGGCCACGCACACGCACGTGCGCGAACGTGCGCGAACAGCGTGCGTTGCCATTCGTTGCATCATTTTCGTTTTTAACGATCCCGCGCACAACGGCGCGGCGCATGAGTTCTTGTTTTCAGTGCTCCGCTTGTGCGTCAGTGTGCGTTAATAGTATACGACAAATCAGTAATAAAACGATCAGTGCCAAAATGTCTGTGGAAGCTAAGAGTGCAGCGTTTATTGTTATGTATTCTTCAATTAAAAAAAAAAGAAATATCTAAAAAAGAAGGGTAAAAAGGCGTTGGTGGATTCCAAAGTATCTCAAATTTCCGATATTCTTCTATCAATTGAAGACAATTATCACCACTCTAATCCATATTTAATAAAATAATAAATAATGCGAATTAAAGACTTTCGACGCACAACGATGTTAAAGTAACCACAAACACGTTCGAACTGAGCATTCACGACGCACGTTGTTCCTTTGAGCAGCGCCAAGAAACCGACAACAATCGGCTCGCGTTCGTGGCTGTGCGCGCACAAGTTAATTGGTTACGCATGCTCACGCATGTTCGCGCACAGACGTTTACACTTGAGCATTTATCAAGGCTCAGCCCGTGCGTGTGCGTGGCCGTTCTAGTCTAAACGCGCCTTTATATTTGTTTATTACATTCATTAAACGCAACCCTGCAAATGAAACTTAGTTACCGCGAATGTGTTCGCGAACGCCATCCCCACAAAAATGTGGCTTCTGAATAAAATTTAAATCCACTTGGCGTCTGAAACTGCTGCTGCATAAATTATTTCTATTAAGTTGAAATTTTAAAATTTTAAACCTAAAATATTGTATTTTTGTCGCATAATACCGGTCACGGCATGCTGTACTTTTTTTTTGTGAAGAATTATGAGGCCGTGCGTGGTGAGCACGACTCCATGATTCATATCCCACCCCCTTACCCGGGTTCAGCCCACTTAGCGCTATTCACCGGTTTAACATGCTCCACCCCGAAAGACATGCAACCCAACATACACACCAAACACACCGTCCGTGGCGGGTTTAACTTATTCAGAAAAATTTCCGACGGGCAGAGGATTCGAACCTACTGCCGTTGGGAGTCTAGTTTTAGAGCCTGAGACTCTAACCACTAGACCACCCGCTGGCCCCTGGCATGCTGTACTAAATACAAACTGAAATTTGCAAAATAATTTTTTCTTCTGATTTAGTAGTTAATTTTTTGCTGCTTTTATGATAAATTGTATTGTCAGATAAAACCGACACGTGCAATATTTTTTATAACTATATCCAGGCTATATATATAAAGAAGCTAATATAATTTTCCATCCACTTTTCTCCGTGTTACCCGAGCTTGCAAATTTGTTTTCCTAAATCTTATTCTAGAAGAACTTCCCCATGTGCGGAGGTAATCCGATCGACAAAATCCTGATTTATTTTCAACATTAACCAAATCCAGATCTAATTTGAGCTCTTTATCCATTCCATGTTTGGGCTGCTTTTGCTTTTAGGATATTTCTAAAAAATTTTTACTTCCTTTATTGTTACGCGTTTTAAATGTGTTTGTTTCAGAGAAATTCACTTTTTTATTTGTTTAATTCATGTCGAAGCAGAATACCCACATCTTTCGGGTTTAGTAAGTATCTGTAAAAGAGCTTTCTGCGGTCTTTGTTGACTGAAGTCTTGATTTCGTCTGGGTTTTGTTTTTATCCCAGTTTATCCTGGCAAAATGAATACTTGCTAAATATTCATTCTCCGAGAGACTTACTCGCAAATGATATTTATTTAAAGGCAACGCCTGAAACTTGTGCTCTTTCACAGAAAAAAACCCGGACTTCTATGAATTTTTCGAAACTGTCGAGAAAATTTCAATTCTTCCAAGATTTGCTTTAGATTTTGCTTGAAAAAATAAAAAGTATTGCATACAATTTCGTATCTTTACAGTAGTAGTAACTAAAAATAGGCGGAGCAAAAAAATGCTGAAGTTATAAACAAGAAAACATTTTAAACGCTTTGTTTAATGCAAAATCAAAACCAGACGATTTGCTAAAATCAGGCATTTACAAATTAAATTGTTCGCATTGTAATTCGGTTTATATAGGCCAGATAATTAGAAATTTTGATATTAGGTATAAAGGACACGTACGTTGTTACAAATACAAACACCCACATAAATCCAATTACGCTAAACACTTACTAGAACACAATCATTCAATGAGATCTAATAACACTATAAAATGTTTACACTTTTGTGATGATAAACGTAAATTAGATATACTAGAAGCTTTTGAAATTCACAAACATTTAAAAACTGTACCGTTAATGAATGAACAAATTGATCTCTTAAATTCACCTGTATTGGACTTTTTTAACTTTTCAAAAGTTGTCAAAATTTTCAAAACTTTTCAATTTCAAAATTTTTAAAACAATTTCAACTTAAAGTTTTGAAAAATTATCAAGTTTTTAAAATTTCAAAATTTCATTTTCAAAAATTTTCAAAATTTTCAATAATTTTGGAAATTTTCAAAAATTTTCGAAAATTGCAAATGTTTTCGAAACTTAAAAATTTACGATTTATTCAAAAATTTTCGATACTTCTCAATATGTCTAAAAATATTTAAATTTTCAAATTAAAAACAATTTCACATTTTTGAAAATTTTCATAATTTCCAAAATACTGTTTTTAACTTCTTAAAGTTTCATAGGAATTGATATTTTAGTAACATTAAAAAAGTTTAAAATTTTTTTACAAATTATAATTAATATTTGTCAAAATTATTGAATTTAAAAAACGTTGATTCCCAAATTTTTTATTTTTAAAATTTTAAAAACATGTTTAACACAAATTTAAAAAAAATTTACAATTTTTGAAAATTAATTTATATCAATGCGAGGAAGGTCTCGTGGCGGTTCCGTTGCCCGACAGCTTTTCTCATATACTCCATCTACATTCCATTCCAAAGCTTATCGATATAGGACACCCGTTCGGGAGATAAAAGGAAACGAACGTCAGATAGTGACCTACAGACAGGTATTTGTAAAGAAAATGTTTTTTTGGGTTTGTTCATTCTCGAACTGTGGTAAAAATATCGAAATCAAAAACTTTTATGAAATATTGCACTTTCCTATACTGAAAACATGTAAATTAGGTTGTTATTTTGCGTATTGACAACTTTTACTTTCCTGTACTTTCAGTATAGGGAAGTATTGATTTCATGCAAATTTTCAAAATCGAGATTTTGACGGAAATACATGTTTTGGGCTTCCAGGATCCTAAAAAAGTGGTTTTTAAAAAATGTCTGTCTGTGGGTGAATCTGTGGGTGGGTGGGTGGGTTACGCTTCATATCTCCGGAACGGCTGGACCGATTTTGATGTGCCTTGGAATGAGGAAGTATATCAAAAATTCATCGACAAAATAAGCTTTTAAAAAGAATCCGAAACCGGAAGCGGAAGTTAGACATGTTTTTTTGGTAGCATTTTTTTCAGAAATTGAATTTTGGAAATTGGAATAGTGGAAATTATAGAAGGCCTTAGAACAAATCAAACGTTTTTTTATCTAACTCTGTAGCTTCAACATGGCGGCCGCTACGAATTTTTGAAAATTTCGACTTTAACGCCCATTTACTTAAAAACCAGTTGTTTGATTGGGATCAACTACATCTTGTTTAATAGCCCCTTAAGGGTACTATACCATGAAATATCATTAATTTTGAAAATCGTAAAACGATCTCAATGGCACCACCCCAAAATTTTTGAAATAAAAAAATCTCAAAAACTGCCCACACGTTTTTGTTTAAACTTTTTAAGCTGATAGAGATAGGCATCTGCTATAATTTTGTTTTTTGCTCATTGTTATAATTTCACTGTGACGCCCTCTATGAAGTTTTGAAAATTGAAAATTGGTACCCTTTTATTTATTTAACGGGGAGCAATAAAATATTTCTGTTGACGCAATATAGCTCATCATTGACAGCAAAATCCGAATATCATAATATTTTTTCGATAATTTCATATTTAGGGGGGGTACTGTTCCCCCTCCCCCCAAGTTTTTTCGATACAAAATTAAAAATTTGGTTTTTTGTTTTGTTTGCTCTAGGAGAATCTTTTTACAAAAAATCAAAAAATCGAATTTTTTGCCCCTTAATAATCTTTTTGTCCTTACTTGACTTTATTAACTTTTCAAAATTTCATAAAACTTGAATTTTTACAAGTTTTTTTTAAATTGTCAAAATTACTAAATTTTTCAAAAGTTGTCAAAATTTTGAAAACTTTTCAATTTCAAAATTTTTAAAACATTTTCAACTTAAAGTTTTGAAAAAAGTTTTTAAAATTTCAAAATTTATCATTTTCAAAAATTTTCAAATATTTTCAAATATTTTTGAAATTTTCAAAAATATTTGAAATATTAAAAAATTTTTGAAAATTTCAAATGTTTTCGAAACTTAAATATTACCGAAATATTCAGAAATTTTCGATACTTTTCGATATGTCAAAAAATATTTAAATTTTCAAATTAAAAAAAATTTCACTTTTTTGAAAATTTTCGTAATTTCCAAAAAACTTCAAATTTTAAAATTTTTTTAATGTTTTACACGTTTTTAACTTCTTAAAGTTTCATAGAACTTGAATTCTTAATAATATTAAAGAGGTTTAAAACTTTTTTACAAATTATAATTAATGTTTGTCAAAATTATTAAATTTAAAAAAAGTTGTTTTCCAAATTTTTTATTTTCAAAATTTTAAAACACAAATTTTTAAAAATTTTTACAATTTTCGAAATTTCAATTTATATCAATGCGAGGAAGGTCCCGTGGCGTTTCCGTTGCCCGACAGCTTTTTTGTAATATACTCCATCTACATTCCATTCCAAAGCTTATCGATATAGGACACCCGTTCGGGAGATAAAAGGAAACGAACGTCAGATAGTGACCTACAGGTATTTTTAAAGACAAGGTTTTTTGGGTTTCTTCATTCTCGAAACCTGTTTTTTCGTAAAAATCAAAAATGTTCATGAAATAATGCACTTTTCTATACTGAAAACATGTAAATTCGGTTGTTATTTTGCGTATTGACAACTTACAAAAAAATTAAATATTATAAAACGATAGATATTCCGCCTATCTTTCCCTAATAATTTTCTAATTAAATAATTAACTATAGAAATTAATTTACATGCTTTATCCAATAGAACATTCACCTTCAATTTAAATAAATATCATTCGCTACTGCCGAGGAAAGTTATTTTGCAAATTTAATTAACTTTCAATGCCGGTTGAAAGAAAACGCAACCCTTTGCGTTTTCTTTCAATTTGATTTAAAAACAAAATCTTCCAACGTACAAGAGAAGAATCATGGGCGGCCCTATTATACGTACCCTTATTTTAAGTTTTATTTATTAGATGTATTTAGTTAAGAACAGAAATTTAAGGGCGCGAAGACTTAGCGTTTCGCCCTATTTATTTTGGCCAAAACAGTTTCAGTCAGATGCACTTTGACCTTTCCTTTCGAGCAGCGCAACTGCGCGTTGCGCTTATAATTTTATTGCCGAAACGATTTTAAGCGGATATAATAGAAGCGAAGTTTAAATTGTGTCCAAGAATAACATACACAGCACCTCAATTGTTTTTTTCTCGGGGAGCGTAAATTTGTGAGAAAACGTGCGAAAACCTAATTTATAAGGAGCTAAATTTGAAAAGTACAAACAACATTTGGGCTCATTATTAATAGATTCATGTTCGCGAACGTTTTTACAGCCTGTAAACGCCCATTCAACCTATCACAAATTTTTCCGTCCTTGTCTAAAATGAATCTGTCACACAGTTTACGTCTTTTTGCAAAATAATCTTGGATCACAGCCAAGCTACAGCTGACTTGTTTATGATTTCACCTAATTTATGGAAGTGCACTTAAGATTCGGTTTAATTAGAACATAATCTGCTGAAACAATGCGGTACGTGACCATGAATAAGTGTTTACAAAGACATAACAATTGTCATAATTTTGTATAAGAGCTGCCGAAGTTGGTGCCACATAACACAATACATGACCATTAATTAAGAATGCAGTGACAAAAAATTGCATGTCTCAGATTGATACACAATTTACCAATTTACGTTATTTATCATTAATTTCGGAATAATGAACTTGCTGGAAAGCTACTGTTTATGCTCCTTGGGATGTTTTAACGATAGTGGCAGCCTTAGGTACTGAAAAGTGCACAGTTGTGAACCAATTACAGTGCAGTATTATTTATGGTTGCCCTAGGTGGATGAGGAATGGTAATATGCATTCCGGTGAGAGACGTGAACAAAAAAAACTTTGGCAGGGCGGCGCGGCGTTTTAACTGTATCCCCGTTTCTTGGACCAAATTTTTGTATGTCCTAGTCACTGGTTCGTTTGGGCAATTTACTTGGTTGTAGAAGGCCATTGATGGACAGGTGAAAGTGACATCCAAGAAGGAGTGGCGAATTTGCCGGTACTAGGAACCTGGAACCTACGAGTGTGTTTTTTTTGTCCACGCTTATAATGAACTTGCCAACACAGGGTGTTTACATTCCTGACATCGGTCAAGTACCGGTCAATGTGATTAGACCGGCTACCAACTGGTCTGGGCTGTGCCTAGTCCACGTGGAGCGCTATTCTCAATTAGTGTGCAAAATTTTTCGTATGCGTATATGACGTAATAGCGCCCGAAAATTGGGGTGGTGCGCAGCCTGTGCTGGGAAGGCTGTTTAGGCTGTTTTGAAAAGTCTATATAACTTTGATTGATACTACGGGGACCAAGTTCACTTGGTGAAGGGTATTTTGGTCATGGAAAGTACTCGTGGTAGCAGAGGTAGGCCTGTGCAGGCAAAGGGATGTATTGGCGTGGTTCGTCGGGTGAGCTGCGTTTCAAGTCAGGTACTGATCTGCAGAATCAGTAGAAATTTAGGTAGTTTTCTTCCACTAGTGGGGAGTGGGGCTCGTACCCTGATGTCTAACTGGTAGCTTGTTCTAGTCACATCTTGCGCAAGCGCGTTCACCTCAATCCGTTGTCAATGATAGCCGTGGCGGCTAAGCCGTAAAGGTACGCGCCGCCACGTTAAACTAAAAAACTGTGACCCTGTCCTACTTTAAGTGTTAAATTGAGGCCAATAACCACCGTAGTTGACGCTCCTGTAGTACATATTCATAACCCGATTCAAATCATATAATAAAAAACGCATTTTGAGTTTATAGTCTAAAAAATAAATTCGTCAAAGTATTCTGCTTTTATTTAGTAGCTATTGATTGAAATGCAAACTTAGAATAGCTGCAGTCTTCTTGAACGGTCTGTTTTTAACAATAATAACCCAATATATTTTATTTCTGTATTAGTATGCCGAGTGTGTGCCAAATAAAGACCTTTTGAATCGTGATCAAGCATAGCAATAACTGTAAATTTTTGTGGTTATTCGTATTCCTACAGCTTTTCCTCTTTAAAACGTCTTTTTCCTAACTCAATAAAGTTACATAGTTAAATATGTAGGATATTCTGTTTCTTGTGCTACACTTTTTATCCTCATGAAAAGCCGGAATGTA
Source organism: Ctenicera cuprea (assembly GCA_958336395.1). Classification (NCBI taxonomy): domain Eukaryota; kingdom Metazoa; phylum Arthropoda; class Insecta; order Coleoptera; family Elateridae; genus Ctenicera; species Ctenicera cuprea. The sequence continues at coordinate 81,175,067 of OY284486.1, read as the reverse complement.
TTAAATACGACTATATAGAACGGAGTTTCTGGGTTACCTCTCTTTATCTTATGCAGCTGCATTCGCTGCATTTGTTTCCGGTTGTTTAAATTAGGATGTAGACAGGATTAGTGGTACTATCTTGTCAGCCTCAATTTGTTAGTATTTGAGATATACAATATTTCGAATTTACTAGTGTAGGATGGGTAAAAACGTTCTTCAACAGAACGATGTTAAATAAACGAGGAGCCAGGCTGCATATTATACAAATTCCGTGCAGACTTAATTTAGTTACGTACTTTACGTAAATATGTTGCACGCCAAACAATCGTCATCACTAATATAGTATTAACATAAAAAACAAACAGATTGCCACATTAGCAAAACATGACCAAAGTATGTTACTCCGAGGGAGGTGTTTTTCCCCACGAAAATCCCACGTAGTCTCTATAAGTTACCTCTTTAAGTGTGCTACAACATTTAACTCGAAGTACCTAAAAGACAGGACGCTTATCATGCCGGGTATCGGTTGATAACCCGATCAATGGAAATTAAATCCATGTCATTGTGCTCACCATTTGGAGGTCCTCTTTTCTAAAACTACGTGACATCTAACGAATGCAATTAGGGACTTGGCCTTCTCCATGACCACTTTATATACGTTCTAGGGTCATTCGTTAACGTTTTTTTCAGTCAACCAGGTCGATGGAGCTTCTAGTCTCACCCAACTACCTAGATCCCAAGAACAACTAATTGTATCTGCGACCTTAATCAACAATAATATGATCACATCGACAATTTTATAACAACAGTAGCCACAACACTACTACTTTTGATTTACTACCACCTTTATACCGTTCTGGGGTGTATGGGCGGGATTATTTTAATTAATCGGGTAAAATTACCTCAATAACTCCACTCCGGTTACTAGGTTCCAAAAACCCAGCTAGCTGCATCGACGGCTTTAATCAATTTTTAAAAACAAGAAGAACTATTAACAACAATATACACACACACATCAATTGTCTAATAATGGATTATAAACAGTGACCTATTTTCTATGCTATTTCCAGACAGGTAAAAACTAGGAATGACAATACCCAATAATTTTTATACCCAAGTACCCGCTTTTAATACCTGTTACCTGATAATTATATGTTACCCGATAGTTACCCGTTTCCCGATAGCTACCCGTTTCCTGATAGTTGCCCGTTACCCGATATTTACCCGTTAGTCGTTACCGATAATTACCCGTTACCCGATAATAAAACACGTTTAATGGTTCCAATAAGCACAACTTTTCAGTATTTTTTTATCAGCATAAGAAAACCCAATTTAAAAACTACTGACTAAACCACATAATTCAATAAACCACAACAAATTTATTTAAAATTTCCATTTTTGTGTACAAATAAGATGATATGTCTGGGGGTAATCTCGCCCTGCTCTACATAAATATTAATTAGCACAGTTTGCTTTATCTGGGTACTTATTTTTATTATTTTTCTACCATATAAGTGGGTATGATTTCCGGTTGAATGGTGTTTCGCTTAGAAACAGTGTGTACCGATTTTATTCTTTTAATATTTTGGAAATTTTCAGGTAATTATCGGGCAAAGGATTATAATCGGGTAACAGGTAATTATCTGGTACTAGGAAAAATCAGGTAAAGAGTATTATCAGGTAACGGGTAATTATCGGGTAACGGGTAATTGATTAATCTTCCCGGCTAGCATATTATCGAGTACTACCCGGGTACCCGTCGTAATTTCTGGTATCAACAGCTAACAGTTCAATGCAGCAAACACATGCTTCATGCTAACTACATTTTTCAACCCTTTTTTAATGACTGACTTTCCCTGAAGCACCTCGCCTCTCACCCCCAAACCTAGTCGCCTGTTTAGATTATGTTTATTTTCAGCACCTTTCTTTAATTGATTTCGACGGATTTGTAGTCCGCCAATTATAAACTTTTTACATATTCTTGGACGCGTTTTCAATAAAATTACAAAACGTATTGCAATGAAGTGGAAAGAGCACAATATAACAAAGTAATTCGCTTTTCAAGCAAAAACGTATTGTGGTCTCACAGTTTAGCACTTGCCATTGGAAATACAGTACGTGTTTACCAAGGAACTTAGGTTTATTATTTAGAAACTTTATTCATCAAACTATTCTACAAAATTTGCTTAGTACGTTTAGTATGTAAAGTTTTGTGTCGGTGTCAGAAATACAAGTTTATCGGTAAGCGGAGAACGACTCAAGAGAGTTTCCACTCTTGTTACTGTTAAATGGAATTTAAAATTCCTTCCTATTTGTGTCCTAGCAGAACTTTCCAAAGGTGATTTCCGCAAACTCATTTCGCCATTGGAGCTGCATTATCACGTGGGCGGAATGCTTTAAAAAGGCATAAATGGAACTTTTTGTTGGTCCATTGTGCCATACTTTAGTATGCAGGTCTCCTGCTTTTAGACTCGTACTTAAACTTCAAATCGAACAGCTCAGGTTCCTGTTGGCGTTTGGCCAAGAAATTCGAACTTGATGCAGATAAATTGAAATTTAGAACTGAGAATGCAGCTGACGTATACTAGACACTAAAGTTGGTAATGCTATTTTTAGTATTCCGGACGGAACCGTGAAAATGCAATTTAGTTGCAATATGGAAATTTCTAGGTGTGCAGAACAATTCTAAAGTTCAAGACTAACGAGACGCTAATGTAAACCAAATTACGTATTAATAAGCTTAGATTTGTTATTTGATTTTACTAATCTTAAGAGCTGTTCAGAGATAAGTGGTGTTAAAGTAACTTCCACCACTCTACGCTCTTTTCAATTCTGTTCTGAAATTCGTTAAGAACATTTATTAAATTTCATAAAATAATTTTACCCCAATTTTTAAATTTTCTTAATCACTTTTAAGCTTGTGTTTGCACCCTTTTTGTCTGCGACATCAAGTTAGTCCTATAATTAAATCTAAACTGACGCAATCACACAATTTAAGTTTTACAACGTTTGTTCAGCAATCACAGCTTGGTTGTTTGTGTTAGAATACTAAAAGTTAATTCATATTTTGATAGTGACAAAAATCACAAATATAATATTTTAAAAAGTTAAAGTGTGGACGACTTCTAGTGTACTTTTCCATACTAGATATTAATACTTGCTGTATTTGGAAAAATAATTATAACGTTGTACATTTCACAGTCTGTTAGATTTCTAAGAACACAAGCTATATAGGCAACCCTCCATTCCATGGCCAAATATTTGGCGAGAGAAATTTTTTTAAATACAAATAATTGAAATTTACTTTTTTTACAGTAGCCAACCAAATCCTAAATTTGTTAGCCAGAACATTAGAGGGGGGGGGGGGGGGAGTGCATCCAAACCAAATATAAAATTTTATAAAAACTAACATTAGATTTTAGTTCTATTGGTCAAGACGAGTAATGCTTCTTTAGCAGAAGTTATTTATTGTTTTTCGTTTAATAAATACAGGGATACCAATTTTTGATTAAAAACATTCATAGAAGGTGCCACAATGGAATTATGGTATTTAACAAGAACCAAATTGCAGTCCACGTTTGCCTCTATAATCTACGAACTCTAAAACGAAACGTTTTTGAGAAATATTATTTTGAAAATTCCAAATATTTGGAATTTAATTTTCTACAGCAGCCTCGCCAAGTATACAAAACGTATCTACAACCTTATATTAAATTTAGGTACCCAATTTCGATTTAAAAAAATTCACAGAAAGCGCCACAGTGAAATTATAGCTTTCAGCAAAAAACCAAATTGTTGTCAATCTTTGGTTCTAGCAGCCTACAAGGTTTTAAAAAAATCGTGTGGTTTGTTTTGGAAAAACATGTTATTGAAAATTTCCAAAATTTTGGAGGAGCGCTATTGCGATTTTTTGCAGATTTTCGAAATTAATTTTATTTTATCGTATACTACCTGCAAAGGGCTCTTAAGCAAGTTGTAGTTGATCCTGTTCAGTTAACTACTTTTTGAGTAAATGGGCGTTCAAGTCGATATTTTCAAAAAATCGTAGCGGCCGCCATTTTAAAGCTAGAGAGTTCGGTGAGAAAAATTCGATTTGACTTTAGTTCTTATCTCAGATTTTGTGCTTAAATTACCAAAATTTAGTTTTGGAAAAAAAAACGCTACCGAAGAAACATATCTAACTTCTGCTTCTATTTTCGGATGTTTTTGAAAAGTTAACTAGAACTACAATTTTCGACTTCAGAAAATAAAGTTTTTCCGTAGAAATTACTTTTTGACGTCAAACAACGATTTTTGACGTATAAAATTTATTTTCTGACTTCAAAAATGTGTTTAGACGCCCGAAGATTGTGTATTAATGTAGAAATTAATAAATCTGAATTTATTATTGGCCAAAATGAATTTTTTCGAGGTAAATAAATATTTGTTTGACGTCAAACTATCAGTTTTGACTCCAGAAAATCTTTTGTTCAAGTTTAAAAGGCGCTTATTTAATTTAAAACTAAATAATAAATTGACATAATGTCATCATTTAAACATAACTATAATTTTTTGACGTAAAAAATCTATTTATTGACTTCAAAAAGAATGTTGACGTCAAAAACTAGTTTATTTACGTCGGAAGATGTTTTCTATTTTTAATAAACATTTGTTTACGACAAAAATATGTTCTGACGTCAGAACATAAATTTTTGACCCTAAAATATATCTTTCTGACATGATACAATGATTTTTTGGCGTCAAAATGTTGTTTAAGGTTAAAAAACTTCCGTAAATGAGTTTTTGTCGTTAAAAATGTATTTATTAGCGTCAAAAAGTTGAATTTTGACGTCAAAAATTAATTTATTGACGCTGCAAAGTTGTTTTTTATTTATTATTAAACATTTATCGACGACAAAAATATGTTATGACGCCAGAACATCAATGTTTGAGGCTAAAATAATCCTTTTGACATGATACCATGATTTTTTGACGTGAAAATTTTCTCTGAGGTTAAAAGAAGACTTTCATAGATTAATTTTTGGCGTTTAAAATAAAATTTTGACGTCAAAAATGTTGTTTACTGATGTCGGAAGATGTTTCCATCTAATGGCACAATTAGCATAAGAGTGCAGTTTATGCTGTGTTTATACAAGATTTATACCAAAGTCTTACTCAAAGACAATTTTATGTTGTAATTTTATAATTATAATTAATTATTGTCCAGTGTGCTTTGATAAGCCGGTGCGAACGTACGCGCTCCCTCTTTTGGCATGTAGCTTTCCTATCAGTAACTATTTGCACTATTTGGTCCTAGTCCACACACAATTCCTTTAGGTGGCAGCACTTTTCGTCATCAGATATTAATTGATTGACGTCAAAAACTCATTTTTTTACTGACGTCAAAAATTCATGTTTTGACTGCAATAATGTATTCATAGATGTTGGAAAATAATTTATTTATATTTATTTCTGATTAAAATACCGTTGGAGTAAAATAAGTACGTTATTCGTAAATCAATACGAACTTCAAATAAGTAAAGGTAGAACTTATTAATAATAAGTTTATTTATAGTTTACCATATTTTTTTGTTCTTGTATTATTTAACATTAAATTTCCTGAACGATTTACAGACGTTACGAAATTATTGTTGACGTCAAAAATTGAACTCTTGATGTTAATTTTTATCCATAATTCGATAAGCCGTAGACATCAAAAAACTAAGTTTTGACGTCAAAACGGCGTGCCATAGTGTTACTTTTAATTTAAAAGAAGAAGTACTAAACAAGAAAAATTTAATTTATTTTATTTTTAAATAAAATTTTGCTAGACTGAGCTTATCTGCTGAGGTTATTGTTTTTGTGCTAGTCGTAATCCGCAAATTTTATCTTCAATATTTTTCCCAATATTCCGCTGATGCTTTTTCGGCAGGTTATTCCAATTTTCTCGCTGTCTATTGTTATATAATATGGTTGCGCATTGTCGCGTAAAAGGAACGCTGGCGGTATTTCCGCTTAATTTCAATTGTGTGCTTCTCTTTTAGCAGCTGTTATCAAGTTTCGAGCTAGGAAATTTACAGGGTGGGGAACAGTACCAGGGTCATTACGATAACCTCGTACTAGAGCAACGAGGTGTAATGCAACACGTCTTTGTTTAAAATTACATAACCATAACTAAACTTTCATATATTTAGCGAAAATTAATTATACATTAAAGGAAAATGTGAACGCATGGCATGAAAAAGAATAAACGTTTATTGTTAAGACAATTCTCACATTCGCAGCGAACTTTTTTTAAGACTTACTCGATTTTGTGCAAAATGATTCAAGTTCTTCAAAAACTTTTCAACATAAATAAAAATAATGGTGGACATGAATCATTCAACCAACAGCTGAAAAATGGAACAACTTTTCAAGTTTGAAAGAAATATGAAGTTAGATTTGAGTTGTAGAGTAGTTTTTTTATATAATTGAAGATGTGCTTAAAAATGTGGATAAAAATATTTATGCACGGATGATGTATCATAAATTGACAATTATACACGAATTTCTTTGTCATAAAAGTCTTTTTATAGCTCATGGACCGCTTTATTGCCCATGGGCTATAATGAAACGTCAAACAACGATATTTTAGGCAATATGGCTACCGTTGTTTACCCGCTACCATAGTTACGCTTCAAATCTCAAATTTAATCGAAGCAACGCTATATGTGCGTGGAAAAGCGTAACTTGCTTTTATGGCCTTCGACGTATTCTTAGCCCTCGGCTGCCGCCTCGGGCTCAAAATTACGTCTTACGCCATAAAAGCCTTTTTACGCCCTTAATACATAAATAACTATTAAATCTAGGATAAATAAAACAGACTTGTTTCCTCAATTATTCACTTAGTTTTCGGCTACTTGAAAACCTTCAGGAGACTACATATAAGCCTAAAATAAACTTCACATACGAGTGCAATATGTACAAATGCGCACAAATTTAGCAACAAAATCTAACCATAACCTGCTTTTAAACAGGGACGCTTTTTTTGAGAATTTTTTTTCTTATAATTAAAAAATATAAAGTTTGCGAAGCATTTTGCCTAGATTTTTCCGTACTGTAAAATATTTTCGTTTTAGCTCCAACAGTTAATATGAAATTGTAATGCTTACTCCCAATGCTGCAGTGCGTGGCAATTGCAGGCGCTCGCAGGCCTTCGAGCTCCGATAGGTAGGTCATTACTCATTAGTAGCCGAAAATATTTTTAAAAATACCGCGCAGAAAATAAGGCAAAAAAATTGATTTTTTGTTTTTTTTGGCATAATATTTATTGGGATTAAAGCATAAAACTAAACAATAATATATTTGTCTGTAAAAAAGAGCTAGGAAGAAGACTAGCCCCTTTAAATATTACAGGATGTGAACATTAAGTTTAGAATCTTGTTCTACTATCACTGATAAGACGTTTAGCTTAAATAGGAATGCTTTATCGTGTATCATAATTCGCACCTTTAAGTCAAAGTTTTTTTTTATTACATTATTTTTTTAACTTATATTTTCAAATACAAAACATGAACAATAACAATAAACAATCAGATTAATACAAGAACAATGAATAAGTCACAAAGACAGAAGCTGGGTGCCGCGGGACTCTAGAAGGAGCTTGCAGGCCTGGTTTGATTCGTACCGTAAGCTTGCGTTAGATTCGGACGCAGGGCTCTAGGACGACTTTGCTGTGCGGGGTTTGTTTGCTTCAGACCGGAAGCTTGCGTTAGATCTAGAAGTTGGGCTCTAGGAAGAGCTTGCTTAGTTGTTTTACCTTGTACCAGAAGCTACTGTTCGATGCCGAAGCAGATTTTTAAGCGTTGTTTTTCGCACCATTAGTTACTGTGCTCTAGAAGGAGAGCTCTGCGCAGCGTTAGTTTGCTTAAGACCGAAAGCTAGCTAATAATGCTCAACTCCGAAGCAGATCCTCAAGCGTTTTTGCGTTAGGCAGTTAGTTTACGTTGTATACCGAAAATAATTTTGTGGCGCGCTGCTGGACTCAAGAAGGAGTTCGCTGTACCGTTAGCTGGTGCGCTCTAGAAGTAGAGCTTTGCGCAGGGTTGGTTGGCTTCAGACCGGAAGCTAGCTAATGCTCAACCCCGAAGCAGATTTTAGAGCGTTTTTGCTTTAGGCCGCTTATTTACGTTATATACTGAAAATCAACTTGCGGAACGCAGCTGGACTCTAAAAGGAGTTTGCTGTGCGAGATTGTTTTGTTTTAGACCGGATGGTATGTGCGATCTTTAAGGCAGATCAACAGCGTTGGAGCTTTGGCTGTTATGATGTGTTTAATTCTGAAAACAAACTTGCGCGGCGCGACCATGCTTCAGAAGCAGCTCGCTGAGCAGGGTTTGTTTGCTCCAGACCATAAGGTAATCTTCGATACTAAATCAGGTTTTCAAGCGTTGGTTTTTGGATTTGGATCCGGAAAATCAACTTGTCGGACTCAAGAAGGAACTAGCTTACTGCGAGGGGTTGATTTGTTTCAGACTGATAGCTAATACTTAATCTTGAAACAGACTAAAGCATTGTTTTTAGACTGGGCTTTAGAAGGCGCTTGTTGCGCGGGGCCAGTTTGCTTCGAAACGGAAGCTATAGCTCGATTTTGAAGCAGATTCTCAAGTTTTGGGTTTTGAACCGTTAGGTTCGATCCTGTAAATTAATTTGCGGGGGCGCTGCTGGGTTCTATAGGTTGTTTGCTAGGAGGGGGGTGTGGGTTTGATTTGAATTGGATACTAATGCTCGATTTTAAAACGGATTCTTAGGTGTTACTGTTTGGAACATGTTTGATTCGGGAAATCAATTTGCTGAGCTCTAGAAGGAGACCTCTAACGGAGGTGGTTTGCGTCAGACCGGAAGCTGATGTCTCATCTGTAAGCAGATTTTTAAGCGTTGTTTATACTGTCAGGTTATGCACAATTCTTAATATCAACTTGCGGGCGCTGCTGGGCTCTAGAAGAATAACTGCGCGAGAGCAGTTTGCCGCAGACCGAAAGCTAACACTCGATCCCGAAGCAGATTTTCAAGCGTTGGTTTTTGGACGGTTAGGTTATGTTCAATCCTGAAAATTGACTAACGTTCCCGTCCAAATGCGCTGCTTTTTTAAAGTTACTGTTGCTTAGTTTTGCCTGCACATTGGAAACAAATATTTATAATTGGGGCGAATCCAATTTACAAAACTTAAGTTTAGGAAACACGGGTTCAAAACCGACAGTTAGAAAAAAAAAACAAATGTCGTTGAAACTGATGGGGATTCTGTTGTATTTCCAGGTATGCTGGGCTTATTCCTTGGCGTGCGTCGGTGTTTAGCCGTATCAGCAGAATTATACCGACGTTAAATAAAATACATACAGGGTGATCATTTGAAAACTATCCACCCTGAATATCTCGTGAACCACACCAAATACCAAAAAAATGTAAAAGTGCTTTTCTATAGAGGATGGGGGATACGCGATGGCGTAATCTGCGTCGCGTTAATACTCACCCCCCCCCTATCCAACCTTGAAAAACTTAAATGGCATTATGCCCTTTGTGACACCTCAAATTAAAGGTCTTTTAAAATGCTATCTTTCTACGCAAAGAATTATAAAATCGATAGATTTGTTTTTGAGAAATTAAAAAAAATATAAAAATTAGACAAAGTAGCACAGGCTGTGCAGAAACAATTGAATGATGTTTTGACATTTGTGCAAATTTAATGTTACATTGATTACAGTGTTTGTGTGTGTTTTACTTTGCGGTTGGAGATTTTTGTGAAATTTAAAAAATGGTTTACACGTTAGCTGAAAGAATGAATGATTGAATGAATATGCTGGAAAATATAATCGACCCTTTAATAACAGAGGCTTTAGAAAATCAACGTGATGAAGAAGGGAACTTACTTCTAGCAGAAGAGGAGCTTCGTTTTCAACAAGATGGCGCTCCTCCGCATTATGTTCTACCGGTCAGGCAGTGGTTAAACGACAATTTTCCGAATAAATGGATCGGTAGAAGAGGACCGATAGAGTGGCCACCACGATCCCCTGACTTAACGCCTCTAGATTTTTTCTTTGGGGACATTTAAAGTCAATCGTTTACAAAACTGAGCCAGAAAATATTCAAGATCTACGGCAAAGAATAAATCACGAATGTAGGTCTATTCGGCGAGAGGTATTACAGAATGTTAGATTAGGATTTGAACAGAGACTCTATCAGTGTTTAGCCGAAAATGGAGGACAGTTTGAACAGTCACGTTAAAATTTAATTGTTCTGCACAGCCTGTGCTACTTTGTCTAATTGTATTTTTTTTAATTTCTCAAAAACAAATCTATCGATTTTAATTTTCTTTGCGTAGAAAGATAGCATTTTAAAAGACCTTTAATTTGAGGTGTCACAAAGGACATAGTGCCATTTAAGTTTTTCAAGGTTGGATAGGGGTGGGGGGGGGTGAGTATTAGCGCGACGCGAATTACGCCATCGCGTGTCCCCCATCCTCTATAGAAAAGCACTTTTACATTTTTTTGATATTTGGTGTGGTTCACGAGATATTCAGGGTGGATCGTTTTCAAATGATCACCCATAAGTAAATAAATAATAATACCAGATCGCTGTTGTCTAGCAACGTATTATACAAACAAACGTGCATAATTGTTTGTTCACAAGATGGGAGGAAGTATTGCAGTGATTTTATATGTAAATAAAAATTAAAGAATTTTTTTATGTTGTGTGACTGTATTTGGACATCCTAGAAGGCGAATCAAGGCTGGCGGAGGGCATAAAATTGGCAAATAATGTCAAACTATTTATTAGAAAAAAATAGTATTGATTTATAAACAACTAAAAATCAATAGAGGACGTCACAGAGAAATTAGGGTATTGGGACAAATTCAATTGTAGTATATCTTTAGATTTATAAATTTTTGAGTAAATAGGCGTTAAAGTAAAAATTTCCAGAAATCGTATTGTTGGTCATTTTGAAGCTAGAGCGTTTGTCAAAAATGCGTTGGATTTGCCTTCTGGTATTCTATCTGATTTCCTTTCTAAATTTTTAAAATTGAGTTTATGAGAAAGTAATGTTGATAAATCCCTTTATCAAAATTGGATTATTCTTGAGGGAGCTAGATGAGGGTACGAACGAAGGCGTACAGACAGAGTTTTTTCACGGATCAGTTTTTTGAATTTTTGGAGATCTAAAACACGTCTTTCCGTAAAATTTTCGAAATGGAAGTTTTTCATGAAATAATTCAATACGTCAAATGTATGAGAAAGTAACAACGATGTAGTTATATTAAAATATTTTTGCAAGGCAATAAATACATCCCGGAACCTAATTTACTTAGAAAAACATGTTTCGAATAGAATAATACCAGTACTAGGTTTTAGAATAGAATTTGGTGTTATTATTTATTTTATATTTGTTTTAAAATAAAAAACTGCTAGAGTGTAATCTAAACTTAATAAATATTAGGAATTGGATCGGTGAAACACGACAGAGGCGTTAGCTTATTTGTTTTGTAAATGTAATTGGAAACGTAGAAGATGGCGTCGCTACTAAAATAAATATGGTGTGGCATCATAAAAATGCTCACATATTATGTTTATTTTAGAAAAATAGTGCTTTTTCGGGATTACCTAAATTTAAGTTCGTGAAACAAAGCCCAAATCGGCGAATCGGTATATCGAGGGTATCGTTTTATGTTTCATTTATAAAGTGAACGAACATTTGTAGAAGTACACTTGCATCGTTAAACGGACCGATAAATTTTATAGGCCCTTCTGGATATTACCTACACATCGACCCTACAAATTACGTCTGTGATATCCTCATATGTCATACATTTTATTTCAAACATTGTCACCTTAGATCACTTCCTTATAGCCAGATAGCTGGCGACAAAAAATGCCTGAGAGGAGAGATAAAATCGATTACACTCCCTTTTCAAGCCTACAACCAACAGGTTTTTATGAAATATTGGAAGGACGAAGCAAAAATCTAATTGTAGCAAAAAGCGAGGAACAAAATCACAGGTTGGGATTTAATATACGTATATCGACGAAAATGCGTTGTAAGTTTAACCAAAAATTCAAAATTGGCAGATTGTGGCTTCTTTAAATTTCTGAATTATTTTTAAATCTGTTAATCTTAATATTGTGCAGAAAATTTCGTTTTAAAAATAATCATATAACGGCTTCAAGATAAATTTATCACTCTCCAGTGCAAAGAAAAGAATCTTACCGAAGACGGAATTGCTTCTTTTCTTTTTTAAATTGGAAATATATACTGTAGGATGTTCGAAACCCTATATTTTTAATTAAGCATCAAATATCAACTTCAGATCTGACGTTTTATCGTGGTGCAAATTGACATTACATCATTGAAATATGGCGACATTTTGATGCTTAATTTAGATAATCTTTATGTTTAGTGTTCAAAAACATTTCTTTATTAACAAACTTTTACCAAAAAGTTAAGCACATTTTACGAATAAAATGTGGTTACAAGAAATGAACTTAGTGGTACTTCTTAGTTATACAGGGTGTTAATGAATTGTAGGGACAAACTTCTAGGGCTTGCAAAACACAACAAAGCAAACAACTTTTGTTAATAAATGTGTGGCAAAAGTGTTTCCTTTCAGGGATAGAGCTTCTAAAAGATTCTTTAAGAAGCGCCTAAATGTAGGCAACTTAATTTACTACCTACTATTTGTTTCCATAACGACGGAAATTAATACAGGATAAATAAAGCCCTCTTGCCAGTTTTCAAATTCAAATTAAATTTAAAATAAATTAATTAAGAAAATGTTTCAAAACTAAACAATAGAAAAAACCAAAATTACAAATCAAAAATCAACTATTTGAAAAATTTACAATAACTAATTCAAAAATTAACAAAATTATAGTAAATGTTCAAAATGTCGCCCCAGCTTTTACACACGAAGCACATCTACGAAGTAAATTCATGCGCACCGCTCCAAATATACCAGGAGTCTGTTGAACTTCTTCACATGCAGGAAGAATACGCGCCGCGCGGTAAGTTCTTTTACAGTTTCAACTGGGGTAGCATACACTAACGTTTTAACATGACCCCACAAAAAGAAATCAAGTGGGGTCAAATCAGGAGAACGTAGAGGCCACGCCACATGCCCTCCTCGACCTATCTATCTGTTGAGAAAAGTGTTATTTAAAAATTCCCCGACTTCCGCCGAAAAATGAGTAGGTGCACCATTGTGCTGCCGCCACATTTGAGGTGGAAAATCTTCCAAAAGTTCAGGCAGGACATGACGCAAGAAATTTAAATAAATTGCTCCTGTTAACCTTTGGGGTATCAGATATGGTCCAATGAGTCTATCGCCAACAATCCAGGCCCAAATGTTAACTGAAAATCTTTGCTGGTATCCTTTTTGAACCACAGCATGGGGATTTTCATCGTCCAAAATGTGGCTGTTTCTACTGTTGTATATTCCTTCTTTCATAAAAGATGCCTCGTCACTAAACAGAACGTTTACTTGGAATTCTGAATCCTCATTACACCGCCACAGAAATTCTACCCTTTCGGGAAAATCTGCTTGAACCATGGCTTGTACCTTCTGTGGGTGATACGGATGTAGCTGCTGCTCATGTAGTACCTCCCATACTGAAACATAGTTCACTTCCATTTTATGTGAGCGATGGCTCTTGAACTAGTAGAAGGATTTTCAGCTACTCTCTCCAAAACTTCTTCCTCAAAATACACTGTTCGCCTTGTTCTGGTAGCTCCACAGTTGTGTCTGTTGACAACGAATGTACCTTTCTCTCGCAGCCGACGTAAAACTACATTAAAGGCCTTGTGCGATGGATGAAAAATCACAGAACGACAAAAACTAATTATAAAAGGCACAGAAAGAAACGGATGCAAGAAACGTCAAAAAATATCACAAAAATATCGAATTGTGTCAAAATTGACGTTATTTAAATGCATGTCTAGATCTTTTTTTTTCAAAATTCCGTGTGACCTGTGACCTGTGCAAAATAACTGAAAATGCAATTTGGGTTGCCTATTTTCAGGTACTTTTTAAAGAACCTTTGAGAAGCTCTATCCCTAAAAGGAAACACTTTTGACCACACATTTATTAACAAAAGTTGTTTGCTTTGTTGTGTTTTGCAAGCCCTAGAAGTTTGTCCCTACAATTCAGTAACACCCTGTATATAGTACAGCTAGTTTCACGCCCTGGTGGGGTTAGGTAGCAACTAACAAGCACTCAATGATACCACATAAGTGCATTTTGGTATTTTTACCTTCTCTGCTACACAAAAAAAAATTTTTTCCAAATCTTCGAAAATATTCAAAATTTTTCAATTTTTAAGATATAAATTTTCAAACTTTTTAAGATTTCCCAAAATTTTCAAAATTTCGAAGTTTTTCAAAATTTCCAACAAATATAATAATTTACATAATTATCAAAATATTCAACCCAATTTTCAATCCAATTTTCAAAATTTCATAGAACTTTAATTTCCAGTATATTTTATAAAATGTTTTTCACAAATTTTCTCAATTTTCAATTATTTAAAACTTTCAAAATTATTAAATTTTGGGAAAGTCAAATTTTTTTAAAATTTTAAAACATTTTTCAAAACACGTATTGAATTCAAAAAATATCATTTGACGTCAAAAACTTTTTTTTGAAGTCGTGAAATGATTTTTGACGTCGCAAATTTCGAAATATCATCAAAATTTGCAAATATTTTTAATTTTACGAAAATATTCATTTTTTTTTAATTCTAAATTTTCATAAATTTTCATTGCTTTCATATTAAATGGTAAAAGATTGCATATTTTTGAACACATTTCAAAAATTACAAAATTATTATTAGTATTTAATTGTCGGTTTGGTCTCTAGTTTTTTATAATCCCAAGAAACATTTTTTGCTGAAATGAATATACATTTTGAACTTTAGTTTCGAATTACAGTTGTAGCGATGCCCTCACCCTTTCCGATATAAGGCGTATTAAACCAAAGCACTTTTATAGCAGGTAACGATAAATCTCGCACGCGATGCAACTATAAAACCCTCCGCTAGGCGTCGCCATGACAGTAAAGAAAGCTGTTTCGAAAAAATACGGCAATGTCAGTGATCTTATAGTACCTCTCGGCGCTACAACGTTGTACATAAGTACTTTTGAAATAAAGATAAGTAACAATTTCTAAAGTATAAGAAAGTAGAGCCAAGTGCTGCGCTTGACTTCCACAACTTATACATAGATGTAACATCAGAGTAACCTCAAGTACACATTTCAACCATCGGAAAGAGCCGGTGGTTTATGCTCTACTCAAATAGGAAACCCCCAGGGACATATTAGACTAACTAACTCCGCAAAATTCATTCGCGTGACGTAGCTCCTTTTATTATATATTGATCGATCTCCACATGATAGAAGGTTACGGCATATTCCTCGGTCTTTCATCCCCATAAAACCAAAGTTTAATTAGAACGTTAATCGTATATAAATCAAATACGGACGAACTTCACACCAGCAATTTATGAAAATAAATAACGCATCCAAATTGGCCCGAGTCGCTTTCAAATCCTCCATGGACTTAATTAGGCTTTGCCACAGTTGGAAATTAGTGGAAACGCCACCATTATCCCTCAACCCCTTGCACACACGACATAGTCTGCCGCTGTTTCCCGTTTGCCAGTCACTTAGGCGAAACAAACCCGCCAACGAAATAATAACACCGGGCTACGTCACAAATGAGTTTACGGGACTCCTGAAATATGGTGGTCTCAAAGCCCGAGGACTTCACGTAGGATGGACACGCGAATAATCCTTGCGGAGGCGGAATTGAATCCACCACGGCCAGGCTGCCAAGCCGAAGCCTTGGAAAAAGCGTGTGTGGGGTTGTACCTTATTCGATAACCAAATGCGATGTCCGACGCGATAGTTGACGTTCAAATCGACCATCGCGTTTCTTTTCAAAGTAAATCTTATTTTGTGCACGGAAGAAGATTTTTTAAGAGATTTTCGTGCTCGTTAAAACAAGCCAATCGCAAAAAGGATCAAAGAAATGTTTTCTTAGATTATTTTGGATTATTTTTACTATGTTTGTGTATTTAATGTGTGGCGGAAAATTCAAACAATCTTAAAATTAACACCTTAATCGTGGTAACGGAAATATACAGGGTGGGGCATTTAAGTGCCACCCCCCTACTATTTCCTAAACTATTGAGAATATTGAAAATGTTTCTTAATAAAAGTTGTTTGAGACCTAATAAGCTACTTTATGCCACACTCTAAAAATTGTTTGGAGTAACGTGACTGAGCAGTGACGTCATCGATAGTTTTCTTAAATAGCAAAACAGATACTTTCTTAGGTAGTTAGATAAAGGTTTTTCTTCTTTTAATGAGAATAAAACTTATCTAACTGCTTAAGAAAATATTCATATTTATTGTTTAATAAAACTTTTCTTCGGCCGTTAATAGCGGAAAAAATAAGCGAGATAATATGTAGATACGCTTTGCGCAGGGGCACTTGTACGGGGCGCCAAGTGTAAAGTGCAAATTTGCTGTGTATTTCACGGTATTTAAGGCAAATGGTCCCAATATTTATTATATATACACACATTTAGCTAAATGCTTTTTATTTTAATAAATCATTCTAGATTTAAATAAATTATTAAACATTTAGTTTAAATATTCCAATATTTAATAAAGCATTAGAGATTTAAATAAATCCTGAAACATTTAATTTTAATTTTCAAATAATTAGTAAACCTGTATGTATTTCGATAAATCTGGACATATTTGTTTTAAATCTTTCAATATTTAATAAATATTCGCAGATTTAGATAAATTTTTACTGATATAAATAAATCCTTACAGATTTAAATAAATGTTTCAACATTTAATTTTAATTTGTCACATTTAATGTTAACCTGTCATATTTATTTGACCTGGGTGAGGCCAGCCGACTTAGGACACCAAGACCGTTTGCACCTGTAGTAAGGCGCAAGGCAGGGTCATGGTGGGAGCGTTCAACGCTTAAACAAAACAGACTGAAAATTACATTCTCAAGGGAATGTTGAGGAAATTTTATTTTATGAATAATAAATTATGTAATGTTTATGTCAAATATGTTGTTATTAATGATTGAATTAACATTAATTGTACAAATTCTTGAAATACGGAAAACGTGTTCATAATTGTTGAACGTTACCACCAGCTTAAACGCTCTTGGTCTTCTGTGTCGGCTGGGTCTACCAAGGTCAAATAAATATGACAAGTTAACATTAAATATGACAGCTTAAAATTAAATGTTGAAATATTTATTTAAATCTGTAAGGATTTATTTATATCGCTAAAGATTTATTTAAATCTGCGAATATTGATTAAATATTGAAAGATTTAAAACAAATATGTGCAGATTTATCTAAATACATAAAGAGTTACTAAATAGTTGAGAATTTAAAGTAAATGTTTTAAGATTTATTTAAATCTGTAATGGTTTATAAAATATTGGAATATTTAAACCAAATGTTTAAGGATTTATTTAAATCTGCAACGATTTATTAAAATAAAAAGCATTTAGCTAAATGTGTGTATATATAATAAATATTGGGACAAATTGCCTTAAATACCGTGAAATGCACAGCAAATTTTCACTTTACACTTGGCGCCCCATACACTTGAGATATGATCAGAAATCGACCCGTTAGTCGTTTGTATTGATATCAATTCTTAGTGCTTGTTTCAATAGACGAATGCGTTTCGACATTTTTGACCCTGATGATGGCTTTTTCAATTTTTTTTTTGCAAAAATTATTGAGCTACAAAAGTTCTGTCAGATGCTAACATAGCCGAGGCGATCTGTAATATCAAAATATCCGTAGTTCTGCGTCAAACATGCTGAATTTGAATCTCTTTTTGAGCGGGGTTTTGTGGCGCTACAAAGTTTTCTTGACTGATTTAAATTATAATAGGCTGTTAAGACCATACGATTGGCTTTTAAACAAAAAAAGTTGGTCTCGTTATCTCAATTTACAGCCGAGATATGTTTTCCCAAATGCTCTATACTAACCAGTGCCGTTCGTGAACAGGTTCACCGATAGGGTTCCGCTTTCGATATGTTACAGCCATGGATGAGGACTAAATCGTCCCCAAGCTTTCCAAGCTTCGCGCTTATAAACCTAATTTTGCAACTTCCAAAATTTGTTTTTTTGAAACAATTAGTTTTTTGGCCGTAGTCGTAGCAAACGGTTTGCGACTGTGACTTCTCATATACGACGTTATGTCCGCGTTCTTTTTTGCGTCGAATGGCTAAATTGTGTTCCGCTAAACCAGTTAGTTTGCGACCGAGCAATGAAAAAAATAAAAATAAAGTTTGGCGCCCTCTAGCCGCCTTACGAAAAAGTTGACGATAAAGATTACACACCATTGGAAAGCCCGACCGAGGATTACCTTCCTTCCGATTTTTGATATCTAATTAAAACCATTTTATCTCTTCTCCTTCTCCCACTTTCCTACCGGTTCGATTTTGATCCCGTTCGGTGCAAACAAAATTATGCATTTTTTACGATTTAGCACGGCTGGTAGTACTCGAAGTAAAAATGTTGGATAAAATCTGAAGATAATCGAGCTCGAAACGAGAGACCAAACTTGACCCGGCTCACTTTTTAGCAAAGTCGATTTGAGAAATGGAAACGACACTCGATCTAAATTTCTAAAAAACATCAAAAACGACGCTTTGGTCTTCCATGGCCAACTAATTGGTTGTTCCGTTTTAAAAGTAAAAGTGGTCCCTGGGAGGACTCATGGGCCTCTACCAGTGGAGTATTTTATTGCCCTTTCGCGGTTTGCCAGATTTCCGTGGTTTATAATAAAGGTGCAGTTTTGGCAACGCGGTATAAAATTTAATAGAAGGGGCCACTATAGTGGCCTTTGGCTTGCGAAGGATATAAATAACTACTGTTCTTGTAAAACGTCACTTTAATTTTATGTAAATATTACTTAAGTTGGATGGATAATTTTAGCGTGGTACGCAAAGTGTTAAGAAAAAAATTTGATATTTTCAATAGTTAGTTTAATAGAATAGAGGTGGCACTTAAATGACTCACCCTGTATATCAACTGCGACTATTTTACCGATTGCAGCTATTAAACCTGATAACATTAACTTGTGAATATTTTTCTATTAAGTTACAATTTATCTATTTGATGTTTACATTTCGTGTACATAATTGTTTTATTAAAATTGTTTATACTTAACATTTGAAAACTTTCAGGCACCATTAAAACATCCAAGATGGAGCAAGAAGTTGAAAATCAACTTTTGAGTTTACCTAACAATACAACTTTATCGAGTAAGTCATTTGGTTGTGTAGGCAATCTCTGGGTAGTTTTGCTATCTCCTAACAGCACGCCTTTTAGATTTTCTAGTATTTTTATGTCACTTACATTAGTATTAATAGAACGAGACGTAGATAAATACAAAAACCGTCAGTAGCATGGGACCTACCAAGGCAATTAATGGAAATGTTTTTTTATGTGTTTCTTAGATAGTTTTGTGTTTTTGGTGTAATTTTTATTCATTAATGTACAGGCCCCCAGTTGCAACCTTAAGGGACCCCTTACTTTAATTTGTTACCTTCTTATAGTTGTATTTTGTGTATTTATTAGTATAATTATACAGGGTGTGCCGTAGAATCAACGATGTGTTTCCTTGTTCAATTCTATTTTAAAAAGCTCAATTAATACTTATATATAGGGTGTGGCGATTAAAGTGTAAGCTGATATCTCTAAAACTATAAAAGATTGAGCAACAAAATTTTTTATGTTTTATGAGACAGAACGTATAACAGTGAATCTTAAAAAGCTTCCTTATTTTAGGAAATTTGTAGGAGGGGGGGGGGGGAATTTATAAATTTAAAATGGGATGATATATCACTTTTAATTTTTCGAAATAAATACAGCTTATTTTTTCCGTTTAGTACCCCTATTAAATGGGGGGCAATAAAATTTTATAAATAGTAAAAAGCGGGACAAATTATTTTTTTTATGTCTACTAAAAATAAGCAACCAAAATTACAAAAAATAAAATTTAATTAGAACAAGAAATATACAAAATTTCAGTTTCTCATTCATTGGGGATTGGAAACAAACAATTCATAAATACGTAGTATTAAAGGGGCCTTCGATCAAAGGCCCTGGTATTAAGTTTTGCTTGATCTAATTATAGTTGCTTATTTCTTGTAGATAGATTTTAAACTAAAAAGAAATAGTCTAGTAACCAGTTTTGATATTTACAGAATTTTATCACTCCGTTTTTAAGTGTACTAACCGTTTTTTTTAATCTGAAACCCATTTTGATACTGATATTAAAATAATATTTAAAGTTGTATCACATTCCATTAAAAAATTTTAAGTTACACCCGTACCCTAAAATGGAGGGCGAGAGGCTTTACAAAACTCATTATTAGCCTAATATGCGGCCCCTTTCGTCCCATAAAATTCTAAAATATTTGGTTGCCTAATATTTTATAGTTTTAGAGATATCAGCTTGTAACACAATACAACACCTTGTATATTTTTACATACTCGAATAATGATTTTTGAACTGTATCAATTTTATTAATTATTGGCTACATCTAAAACCAGCGGTTTTCGAAAAAATCAGATTCTAAGGAAAAAGTCAGGTAGTTTTCTAGAAATTCAGATATCATAGGAAACATTGACACCACTTCTACACATCTACGTCACTGGTTGATGGATTTGAACATAACAAAAGCGTCGCCATCTTCAGAGGGCTGTATCTCGAAAAGGATGCGTTTCCGGACATATGTTTATTGTCGTTTTTCAACTCGAATTAAATCCCAAAACACGCTCTTGATGCACATACATCTTATTATGGGCCACTCTGTATAGCTAACCTTAAATTAGTTAAATTTTTTTTAATTAAAATATTTTTCTTTAGGCTATTACTAATTACAAGATTTTGCAGAAGTGCGTTTAAGTCCTTAGGGAAGCAAGCTCATTTTTCCACCAACAAAACGTGTTATTTTTTGCTTACGGGTTATTTCTTCCATGGAGGCTTTTGGTTTCCTGACAATTCCCTTCAGATTAGCCTTTGTAATATGTTTTATCTTCTCGTTTATTTTTTTGTTTATACTTTAAAATTACGTCAGCGCTTCAGGAAATTAAATTGGGTTGTTTTCTACTTTCTAATTATACAAAGAATTGATGTATTTCACAAATATATTGCATGCCTATATACTAATCGTATCTCTAAGGAGAATTTATTCATTAATTAATTGAAAAATATAGTTTAATTTATAATACTGATTCGAAAGTGGATTTTTGGGGGGAACGTGACGTCATTAAGCGGTAAGGTTTTAGTACCAATAAATACAGAGTGGCTAGGAAAACCCCGGCCACTTTTCTTGTGGCGGTCAAGAGATGGCGCTTTAGTAAAGAAAAATTAAATTAAAATACTGGCAACAACGCATAATCGTTTTAGTTGTTTTGATTTAATATGGGGCGTATTTAATAACTAAAACGTCTTGGATTCTGCGTTGTTGCCAGTATTTTAATTTAATGTTTCTTTACTAATGCGCCATCTCTTGACCGCCGCAAGAAAAGTGGCCGGAGTTTTCCTAGCCACTCTGTACATATAAATATTAAAACATAACCTATTACAATATAATGAGAAAAATTAATTAATACACATTCTGGACTGGCTACATGCGGAAATAAAAGGAAAGCAGCTTTATGATGATAATAATAACACTAAACTATACGACGTCAACCCAAACGTTCACCAGTGTTTTATACAAAATCTATTTAAAAAGTATAAATTAGTTTATTTATTAATTTTTTCATAGCCGTAATAATATATTGCTATGATATTTAGAGGTGTTTGATTTGACTGGGGTATTGTGGTTGCTGGAAGGCAATTTTTGGAATGCTTGCTGCAGTTCAATTTACATTTGGAGATTTATGAAGACTTGTAATATTTTAATATTCTAACTTATAAACTCAGGGTTGCGTATTTTTGCTAGAATTCCTGTTATAAATTCTAATAATTGTTATTTTTCATATGGTTTGTTTTTACTGAAAGAAAAGAAAAACACAACAGATTGATACGAAGACTATTTATGTTAATTGTAATTATAATTTAATTCAGAATTGTTAAAAAGGTTTAGTTTATAAGAAGTTTTAGAGTTACTTGATTTGTGCGTCGACTAATGTCAGTTAGGATGTCAGTGTCATTGTGACAAACATATAAAAGGATACTCTTGGACATGAGATTTATGTGTTTGTTTTAAAAAATGGGGATCAAAGGAGGAAGACAAAAGATAAAGAAAAAAGGGAGAATTTGATTTAATTAGTTACGGCTCGTCTTTGAAAAAAAAGACAGAGAATTTGATATCCTCTGGATGAAAACGAAAAGAACGAGTTTAAAACGTAATGTAAACTAATTTTTAATATAAAAGAAGAAAATATAAGTGATTATCTACGAATTGTAAAAAGTACAGAAGTATTACAAGTAAAAGGCGATCGAGGAAGTTTCTTCGTTTGTGATAGTGGTAAAAACAAATTGGAAATAATATAAAACAGATCAGAAGAAGATTCGGATTAAGGGCGAGTATTATTTGTTGCTCGAGAGGCCAGCAGAACGAAATAGAGGTTGGACACTCAGCGGTTTGCTAGAGCGAGGAATGTCATAATAAGAAGACGCTAAGATAAGTGTTATTAATTTTAAAAAAGGACGATAGTAATTAGTAAAACTCATTTAATTTTTCGGAAACCACATTTTGAAATTCATTTAATAAAATAAACCTTATTTTGTAAAGTTGATATCGTTGTGTGTGTTTATTTCTATTTCAAATTAATTTAAATTACTTATTTGCAAGCTAATAACGACCCTGAGAAAATTAGAAGAGTCTCATAGCAAGTTTCAATTTAATTGCATGAATTGCAGACAGTTTAGGGATTGTTTTCTAGTAGTTACAAGACCAAGCATATCATTGCAATATAAATAACAATACGAAATTCGTGGTCTAAGAAGGCAAATATTTTTGGAAAATATCTTCCACGATCGGGATTCGAACCCGAGACTTTTAGGTGTGTAGCCTACTGCTCTACCAACTGAACTGAACGAGTACGCTAGGAACAGCGGTAGAATGTCACGTTTTCTAATCCCGAACGATTGGATATTTTTCAGTTAAATATATGAAGAAAATCTAATGTATACAACACACACCAAACATCCATACTTCAGTCAAGGTATGAAATAATAATATATTTTTTTGTGACCGTAATAATAGCCCAATGCTTTACCAACTGAGCTATCGAATACAGTAGGAACAACGGTAGAATGTCACTTGTTCTGATGTCGAACGATTGGATATTGTTCAGGTAAATACAGGGTGCTAATGAATTGTAGGGCCAAACTTTTAGGGCTTGCAAAACACAACAAAGCAAACAACTTTTGTTAATAAATGTGTGGTCAAAGTGTGTCCTTTCAGGGATAGAGCTTCTCAAAGATTCTTTAAGAAGCGCCTAAATGTAGGCAACTCAATTTACTACCTACTATTTGTTTCCATAACGACGGAAATTAATACAGGATAAATAAAGCCCTCTTTCCCACTTTTCAAATTCAATTTAAATTTAAAATAAATTAATTAACAAAATGTTTCAAAACTAAGCAATAGAAAAACCCAAAATTACAAAGCAAAAAAAACTATTTGAAAAATTTACAATAACTAATTCAAAAATTAACAAAATTATAGTAAATGTTCAAAATGTCGCCCCCCCCCCCCCCCAGCTTCTACACACGAAGCACATCTACGAAGTAAATTCCTGTGCACCGCTCCAAATATATCAGGAGTCTATTGAACTTCTTCACATGCAGTAAGAATACGCGCCGTAAGTTCTTCTACAGTTTCAACTGGGGTAGCATACACTAACGTTTTAACATGACTCCACAAAAAGAAATCAAGAGGGGTTAAATCAGGAGAACGTGGAGGCCACGCCACATGCCCTCCTCGACCTATCCATCTGTTGGGAAAAGTGTTATTTAAAAATTCCCTGACTTCCATCGTGCTGCAGCCACATTTGAGGTGGAACATCTTCCAAAAGTTCAGGCAGGACATGACGCAAGAAATTTAAATAAATTGCTCCTGTTAACCTTTGGATTAGCGGATATGGTCCAATGAGTCTATCGCCAACAATCCCGGCTCAAATGTTCACTGAAAATCTTTGCTGGTATTTTTTTTAACCATAGCATGGGGATTTTCATCGTCCCAAATGTGGCTGTTTCTACTGTTGAATATTCCTTCTTTCGTAAAAGATACCTCGTCACTAAACAGAACGTTTACTTGGAATTGTGGATCCTCATTACACCGCCGCAAAAAATTCGTGGCAAAATTCTACCCTTCTGGGAAAATCTGGTTGAACCATGGTTTGTACCTTCTGTGGATGGTACGGATGTAGCTGCTGCTCATGTAGTACCTCCCATACAGAAACATAGTTCACTCCCATTTCATGAGCGATGGCTCTTGAACTAGTAAAAGGATTTTCAGCCACTCTCTCCAAAACTTCTTCCTCAAAATCCACTGTTCGCCTTGTTCTGGTAGCTCCACAGTTGTGTCTGTTGACAACGAATGTACCTTTCTCCCGCAGCCGACGTGAAACTACACTAAAGGCCTTGTGCGATGGATGATTCCTATTCGGAAACTGTTCTTGGTACAGGCAAGCAGCTTCGCGTGCGTTACCCCAAGCAGCTCTATACATGAACATCATGTCATGCTGTTCGGCAGAAGTATAATTCGCCATAACACAAAAATACGAAACACAGAACGAAAATAACGAAGAAAATAATTATCAAAAAAATCACAGAACGAAAAAAACGAATTATAAAAGGCGAAGAAAGAAACGAATGCAAGAAAAGTAAAAAAATATCACAAAAATATCGAATTGTGTCAAAATTGACGTTATTTGAATGCATGTATGTCTAGATGGTTTTTTTCAAAATTCCGTGTGACCTGTGCAAAATAATTGAAAATGCAATTTGGGTTGCCTATTTTCAGGTAGGTACTTCTTAAAAAATCTTTGAGAGGCTCTATTTTCTACCACACATTTATTAACAAAAGTTGTTTGCTTTGTTGTGTTTTGCAAGCCCTAGAAGTTTGTCCCTACAATTCATTAACACCCTGTATATTGGTGTGTGTTTTATAAGTGGAGATTTTCTCCATATAGTTAACTGAAAAATATCCAATGGTTCGGGATTAGAATACGTGACATTTTACCGCTGTTCCTACCGTACTCGATAGCTTCGTTTGTAGAGCATTAGGCTAGACACCTAGAGGTCTCGGGTTCGCATCCCGATCGAGGTAGATATTTTTCAAAAATATTTGCTTTCTTAATTGACCGGTAAGACTACAAATTTCATAGTAATATTTATTTGAAAAATATACTCTGAAATCTTTTCTATTATATCAATGTTAATAAAAAGTCGTCATTTCACTGTAGTCTGTGCATTTTTCATAAAAATTCATCCAAAAAGAATTAAATTTAATTGGCGCAAGTCTACGATTTCTGTAAATTAAAAAGTTTTTTTATGAATTATAAATTTTGCTGCCACTTGGAGCTTTGTTTGCTTTGGTTTTATTCAGAACTACGCCTAAATGTTCCACCCACCTAGCTGGTTTTGGCAGCTCGAGGACTATTGACTTGAGCTTAAAGTGGGATTAAATTTCGGAGAGCACTTTAATAATGAAGTTGTTGGTTAAAAATATATTTTAATTTTCTCATATTAAGGAGAAGCAATTATGTACTGCTTTACGCCTAACTACAAGATTAAATATAATCCCTTCTCGAAGCACTTTCGCTTTTAGCCCAAATTAATTTCACAAGATTCCCAATTACATTTTTACTGTTGATGTTTAATTTGGTCCTGAAAATTTTATACTTGTCTGGATGGTGAAAAATTGCAGCCGGTCGGGGTTTGTAACGTTTAATAATTTTTAACATTTTTTTGTTCCTTTGTCGGAAGCGAAAGTATAAGTATAAAATATGCGATTCTGTCGTGATGTCGTCGAGCACGAGGCTTTGTCAAAAAGGATGCTGGCAAATGTGATCCATCAACTTCGCATTATTTCCACCCAGGTGGTAACATGGAAATTTTGCGGGTAAGGGCTACGACTCGAGATTAATAAGTAATCTAAATTCAACGGAAAAGTAAACAAAAGTCTAGAATTTTAAATTTTTAATTGCACTGATTTTATCGTTTTGGTAATTTTTTAGTAATACATTATAATTTACATTATAAAGGGTGACAACTAACATGTGGGACGCATTTGCAGGGTGGATTGAAAATCTAAAAACAATGACAAGGCTTCGATAAACGTGAGTTCGGAAACGCTTTCTTACGAAGTTACAGCCTCTTGGAAATGGAACAGTTTTCTAATTTTTTAGCTTACTATCTCTACTTATTTAATTTTGAATGAGTGCACCATACATATGCATTGCGACGCTCTTTTGTTACGTGGTCAGTGTTGCGGGTGGGATTGTACGGTGGCTTATACCACAGATAAAGTTAACACTACAGATATACGACCCTTTATACAAAATGTCCGCCCATATTTGGAGACGAAATTAGCGTTAGTTTGGCTACAACGCGCCGGACCAATTTTAGGGCGCTGCTATCGCTATTTGTTTATTACTGTTGAAATTTGTTGGAAACTGTTTTATCGCGTATTTGAGTGCATCTGTCACATCATGAATATAATTTAAGTAGAATTGGCTTCAATATTAATTATTTACGAAAAATTGCGATTTGACAATTAAACATGGCAGATGGCTGTCTAACTTTTGGTTTGAATATGTGCTAAGTAATCTGCTCAATTACAGTCATCTGTGACTTAATTATAAATTGTCATTGTAGCGCCATCTTTTTGCAGATTTTTAATCATATAAAACAAGCTGCCGGTAGCTCACATATTTACCGTATATCTGTAGTGTTAACCTTATCTGTGCTTATACGTACAACCTTGTTGAAATCCTCGGAGGCCAGATCTCTCCGAACGGGCCTCACTGGGCGAGGGCTTTTCTCTAGTAGAATGTCACTTTGTGCAGAAGGTTTTTCTCCAATATGACTACTTTTGAGGAAAGTTTTTCTCTAGCTGGACTGCACTTTTGAAGAAGGTTTTTTCCCTAGTCGGCAAGGCACGTTCTCTCGTACCTAGTTGAAGACTGGTATAACTGCAGTGAAGATAACGGTCTTCAATGGTCTAAATAGTTGTACTTACTAAAATCATTTCTGCTCATGTCATGTTAATAAACAAATAACTATAGTATTAAACCATATGTTATTAAATAAAGCAAAAGATTAACTACAGGAACTATTCCAAAAGTAATTATTACACCAAAACGCAAGGCATTACAAGCCAAGCTAAGCAAAATATAAACAAAAGCAAATACGGAAGCAATACGGGGCACGCAAAATACGGAAGCAATACGGGGTAAGCAAAATACGGTAGCAATTAAGATACAGTAGTCTACGGTAGCAGACAACTTACCAATTACCAATGAGCCGTTCTGGTGCAAACGTTACTGAATTTAAAATACGACGGGTAAAAGTAAAGTATAGCGAACAAACGGGATTGTGACGAATATAATAGAGAGAAAAGTACTGCCTCGCGACTAATGTCCGCGGCAGTCGCAGAATCCAAGAAAGAAGGACGATCTGCTCGTGTCAAACATCCGCGACAGGCCAGCGTGAAAAAAGGGAAGGAAAATCGATATTTTTGCTACTCGAGATTTTGTCTTTCGAGATTTTTGCCGTTCAAAATTTATGCTGTTCGAGATTTTGTCTTTCGAGATTTTGATTCGAGAGATTTTGACCTAGAGTTAATTATTTGAACATTTTGAGAAAACACTTAGACCTTCATGGCAACTCGAAAACGAACGGATTTGGTGACTTTTAACAAGAACATCTATTTTGTGTATTTCGTTTGAAGAATAAGATTTTTTAACCAAAAATTCTAAAACTATAAAGATCTAAAATATTTAAAATAAAATATATTATGTGACTCTCCCCCCATATGAGACATTATTGTAGCACTGATTTATGAAAAAATAGTAGATGCAAGCGAAATGAGTAGGGCTCAGACATAGAAGTTTAGTGCAACTACAGCGTAAATTACAGACAAAAAGTTTCTAGACTGTTTCATCATTAGGAGGCTATAACTCTGGAACAAAACTTTCCCGAACCCATATTTAAGGGTACTTGTTTCATTGTTTTTAGATTCTGACCCTATTTTGAAAGTGCGACTACATATATTACGAATCGCCCTGTATATTTCCATTGCTTGTTATAAATTAATGGTTTAGTAGGAATCTGTTCGAATATTTTGCCTAAAATTTTAGAAAATTCCCAAGAGGAAAAAAGACAGAATTTTTAACAATATTTTTGAAGCTAACTCAAGCTAATGAGAAAATTAAAAATAAAGCGAGAAATGTTCCCAAGCAACATAAAAAGTAGAAGTAGAAAGTTAAATAAGTGCATAGCGCTCTTCGCGATTCTTGCGAAGCTTTCATCCTGGAAAAAGCGACGACATCCAACCTCAAACTGTAAACTGAACTTTAATCAAGTTGACAGTAAGACGAGATGTTTTTCAACCCGTCCGGAAAAAAATATTCCGGAATCGATTCTGTTTTTGTTACGACTAAGATGCAGAACGAATTCAAGAAATAAATGAGTTTCTGTGGCGGAAATTTAAATAAGAGACGTAATTAGGCGGTAAGACTAAACGACGGAGTCATTAATTACGGATGTATCGAGTTTTACTCGTCACTTGAGCGTTCATTTGAACGCTGTTAATTAAGGAAGACGCTAATTTTGTTTCTTTTAATTTTTTATCCAATGGAATGGGACGGCAATTTGATCGTTGTAAAAATTAAATTTAAAATAAATTATAATGCGTAATAATACCGTGTGTTCAAAAAGTAATTACATAAGGGTTGGCCATGGAAAATTCTAAAGCATGCAAAGACAGAAATTTTATTAGCCATGGCCAACCCTTATGTAAGTACTTTTTGAACACACGGTATAACATAATATACCGATCGATGTACAAAAACTACATTATATCTATAAGCTATATTTACGATTGACAGTGACATTTGTTATTGTTTATTGAATATAGCTAAGACGTGACGCACGTTGGTCAAGGCCTGCTCTAAAGTATTGCGTGTGGATCTTTCGTACAGTGTTAGTGGAAACAATGAAAACAGCACAATTCTGGTGTAAATATTAATTTCACAAAAAAATGGACTTAACAATACTTAACGTACTTATTCTAAACAAAATTAGGCATCGAAAATTTTTTTTATGCAACGCTTTTCAAGTAGTGACGTCATGAACATTTTTGTGAATGGTCATTCATTTTTAAAATCTATATGGGGTTACATATTGAGAAATCATGGATAGTACCACGACAGTCGGGCCACTAACCGCATTGTTGAAGCTACGACAGTCAGAAAATGTGCACTTTGCTGCGCCTACGTGACGGCTATTGTCGGCAAATAACATCCCAGGGTGCATAAGCAGTGCCATTTACACCAAGTACACAACAAGCAATAATGAGAAAGAATCCCCTTTAGTTCACACAAGCCGAAATGTACATCTGCATGTACAAATAATAGTTCTAATAAAAAGTAAAGGGGCTTTTCCGTCGTTATTGTATTATACTCACAGTCGCCATTTTTTTTAAATAAAACAAAAATACTAAATAAATAAATTTTTTTGAAGTTGACTCTGGTCGGGGTTTGATCTGGCGGCTGCCAACCCTGTACACGCTTCACGCATTTTCCAACTTAGTTACGGGGGCTGCTTACAGCAAACGCTACATCAAATATCGAGGCAAATGTTGCGTAGCTCTAATAAAAAGCGCTTAGTATGTCGGATTTCGGGGTACTATTCAGCGTCTGCGTCGTTTACTAAATAGGTAGGTTTGACCAACTGCTGGACAGTGTACTTGTTTTTAAAGAGTTCTGAAAAGGATCCAAATTAAGATGCGCCTCAGGCAGAGCCGGATTTGCAAACAGACTAACCTAGGCAATTGCTCAGGAACGCCAACCAAAATGGGGCGCTTAAAATTACTTAATTCGCAAAAATTATTATTTTTTACTTGTCTATGCTTTCCGCTGTTTGGATTTCCAGGAACTCAAAAACTCGTTTTTTAAATAATGTTTGTGGGTGGATGGGTGGGTAGGTGTGTACGCCCCATATCTCTCGAACTGATAAGCGAATTTAGATGAGCTTCGGAATGTATGAGTAGATAGGTATATCAAACATTCATCACCCAAATAAGCTTTAAAAAATTCAAAACTCGAGCAAAAGTTAAACAAGTTTTTTTTGAGAAAAATGATATTTATGAGAATTTTAAATTTAACGCTTTATTTATCAAAAATGTGTTGATCGGGATGAATTTTGGTTTTATAATAGCTGTAAGGTAACATAATGTCATTTTGTAAGAGAATTTTTGTACAACAGAAAACTGTGTAATGAATTTTTTGTTTACATTTTTGAAAATTAAAGAAAAACTAGTGTTACCCCAGCGCACAATGCACTGACAGACTGAGCGTTGACAGAACCGGCTAAATGATAAGTCACGTGATGCATTAGTTCTAATAATGAAACGCGGCGTTAGTGTAGATGTCGCCTCAAGTGAAGCGCGTCTAGCCGACTTTCATATATATTATAAATTAAAATAATCATCATTGAAAAATCGACGTAGAATAAAAATATAAAAATGTTTCATGTTCCATCTGAGGATAGAGACCTTTCATTGAAAAAAAATGGTCCAAATTGGTGAAGCGGTAGCCGCTGGAGGAACCGGAGAAAAATATCCTTTGAGCTTTTATATATGTATGGATATGGATGTTTAAAAACTGACCTCACATATTTTTGTAGCCTTATCGAGATAGGGATGGACGGATGAACTATAATTTGGTTAGCTTTTCAGTTCGCTCATTTCTCTGTGACGCTTCCTACGAATGTTACAAAATCAAATTTCAAATTTTCATCAAACTTTCAAAAAATGAAATCGCTTTTAGATTTTAACGAATAAATATTGTTTGCAATTTACAAGTATTAAAAATGTTTCCACATTTTCAAAAGATTTTCTTCAACTTAAATTTTTTTAAATGTTTCAAAATTTCCCAAGATTTTTAAAATGTTAGATAATTTTAAAATTTTCAAAAACTATCAAGTTTCTAAAAGTTTCAAACAGTAATAAATTAAAAAGGAATTCAACTGAAAATGTTTTAAAGTTTTCAAAATTTTCAAAAATTTTATTTTTAAAAAATTTTTCAGATCACAAATTGTCTAAAAATATTCAATTTTTAAGATTAGGTATCCGAAATTATTAATATTTTTCAAAATTTTATAAAACTCTAAATTTTGCAGTTTCAAAAAGTTTTCAAAATTTTAATACATTTTTTACAATTTTCACAACCATCCCAAGGTATTTTCGATGCTAAAAAAATGTACGAGTATAAACAAGTTAAATGACAATAGGCAAATATCAAATGACAAAACAACTTTCTACGAGAAAGCACCCCTTTTGGTCGTTTACCTGAACAGTTTAATTGTATAATCGCCAAAACAAAGACCAAATAATGAAACGATTTTATATCAACGAATAAATATTGTTTACAATGAATAATAATACTAAAAACAAAATATTTCCACACTTTCAAAAAATTATCCTGTTTATAATTTTTTTATATATTTCAAAATTTCCCAAAACTTTCGAAACTTAAATTGTTTTAAAATTTTTAAAAATTGTCAAAATCTTTCAAAATTTTCAAAAATTTCTTAAAAAATTTTAAAAAATTTTATTTTTTAATTGATTGTAAAAAATCAAAAATTTTCAAGTTTTAACAAGTTATACATTTTTAAAATTTTCAGTATGTTCAAAACTTTTACTTATTAACTTTTCAAAAATTTTTAAATTTCAAAAAAACTGTGGTTTTCTTCTTCTTCTTCTTCTTCTTCTTCTTCTTCTAATAGGTCGTAAATCTGTTTCTTCCAATATTATTTTTGTTGTTCTTGTGACAGGTCTTCCAGGTAGACGTGTTATGTAGTTTTCAACAATTAAAGAAAAATATTTTTTGGTAAAATTGCTAAAGTTTAAACATAATTAAACAACGTTTAATTAAATTTACCGAAGATTGCCAAAAGTTGCCAAAATTTTCATTTTCAAAAATTTTCAAAATTTTAAAACATTTTCAACTTACAATTTACTTTCGGCTTAGACCGCGTCGTCATTTGAGAACTACACCCAGCATAATCACTAATCAGGTAAGGACCGACCTGTAGCTTGTCTGCCTTTACAAGCATTTGCTCTAGAAGTCTGAGCAATATTTGTTTGTAGGCCCTGCCTGCCTAAACAGGGCCGTGTGCTTAAATTATTTAAACCTTGGGGCGGACAAGGAATTGATCTTAATGTATTTCGTTTGCCAGGACAATAATACCAGTGTTTTATTCACTCTGAAGATGCAAGCTGCAATGTCTTGCGAAACGTTAGTTTGTATGGGTTCACAAACAGCTAACAGACATAAGCCGATTAAATATTATTGTCCTGGCAAACAAAATACATTAACATCAAATTCTTGTCCGCCCCAGTGTTCTAATGAACTAAGCACACGGCCCTGTTTAGGCAGGCAGGGCCTACGAACAAATATTGCTCAGACTTCTAGAGCAAATGGCAGACAAGCTACAGGTCGGTCCTTACCTGATTATGCTGGGTGTAGTTCCAAAATGACGACGCGGTCCAAGCCGAAAGTAAATTGTAATACTGACAGTTCGAGAAACCGCGAAAGCCTCAAAGAATATATTTTCAACTTAAATTTTTAACTATATTCTCGAATCTTTGCTTGTTAAAATTTTAATGTAACTCAACTCGTGTTAGTTAAGATTTAGGTTATTACCATTTTAACTAGCACTCGTGAACTTACACAACAATTTTATCGAAAAATCGCAATCACTTGTTGTATTATTTATGATTATTTAATTGAACTGTTTAGGTAAACGACGAAAAGAAAACTTCCCAGAAGTGTTTTCTCAATGAAAAGCTGTTGTTGTTATTATCAGTTATCATGTTCATTGTTCATACCGATTTTAAAGTCAAAATTCGTAAATTGAATTGAAAAAACAGAAAATTGATGGTGTGGGCGACCGAGACCGCGGCGGCGTCGGCTCTGGTAGGTAGATCGCCCATGCGCAGTTCAGCTACTTGACATGCGTAGAATACGAATCTGAGCTTCTGTTTCGAGCGCGTTTATATTGAAGGACAGCACCCTTCTTGCTCCCACTCCTTTTTTGATCGGACCAATCTCGCTGCTTTGCGGTTTTATCCCAGTATGATTAATAATCTTTTAAACATAAATTGGGTTTTCTGGGATTAACGCTGTAAAGTGTGTACAGACACACACTTGACTTATTTCATCATAATCAGCCTTTACGTCCCACTGTTGGGCACCGGCACTCTGCTCTGCCACGTACTCTCCTTAGCGCTAAGGTGGAGTACGGGGGACCTACAGTTTAACGTCGAATCCAAACGACTAAATTCCAGAGAAGGTTTCAGGCATTAAGACTTATTTACTTGGCACTTAATTTTTTTTTTCGTTATAGAATTAATTATTACGCCAAACTCGCACTGTTTCCGTAGTTTTGACTAACCCTGTGTGTAATAAAACAACCAAAATCAAATAAGCAAAACGAAGCAAAGACCAACCATGTTTATTTTTACTGGTTAAGTGAAAATATTGCTAGGATGCAATAAAAGAGTTTTCGAGGCAATAATTTCCGATTTTACTGTTCAAACTTTACCGTGTTACAGAACTATGTATTCTTTTCGATATTTATCGTTGTACTGAAAAGTTATCGCAGCATAATCTGAAACTCGGGTTTAAACCTAAAACCGTAGCAAACAAACGAAAGTTGCTGGAATGTTAAGTTACACGTGGTAGCTTTGCTTCAGCAAGAATTTCAATTAGACAAGATAACAATCCTAAACTAAGAAACTTCCAGTAAAAAATTGCAAACTTGGTGCAGAGTGAAAAACTTTTCCTGCGAACAAAAATTTGTCCCTGCCTGCGTCTAAAACATAATGTAAAATTCCTGTAATTTTTGTGTAATTTCACGTGTGTACATCGAACATAATCCGGGCAATGTAATTAAAAATTAAAGCTTTAGGAAAGCGATCGACAACCTGTTATAAAAATTGCTCGTATCACGTTTGGGGGTTGCTGTTACCATTTAATTTTGTTTGACACTGATTGTGATTGATACGATGTGAATACATCAACGTTTTGATCCTCTTTATTGGAAGCCCAATCAGGAGTAGTTTATTTTGACGGGTATATTTACATAAACCGCATGATTATTGGCTAGCAGATGATGCTTGTTTTAGTTAATGAAAATTCCACGCGTCATTTTAAATCGGCAGGAAAATTATTCAGGTTAATTTAATTAAAATGCGTAAATAAAAATGTCACACGGAATTTTACCCAAAAAATTTTGAATTTAAATTTAAATTTGATGTTTAAGCGAGTGTTGGTGTAAAGAGAAACATTATTTAAATCAGCAAAGAAAGTTTTTATAAATATTTTCAAAAATGGTGGGCACAGTTTTTAAAGAATTTGGAAGTAATTAATAAATACAAAACAAAATGATTCAAAAAAATGTTTCTTAAAATGTAAAAACGCGCATTATACTGTTGAACATTTTAAACATGACAATATTTTTCTTATACACGTGTACTTCGTAGTGTTTTAAAATAGAGATCTTGCCTCCTACTTGACCGACTTGGGATCGAAACTCGTTGTAGTCAAATAATAAAAAAAAAATGAGCGACCAGTGCCGCGGTTACGACAGTTAAGTTGTTGATCTTTATTGTTGGTTTCACCCGTAAATAGTACTCGATGTGCCGATCTAGGATAAGCAGGGTGGAATGGGCATCCATTCTAATGTATAACAAAAGAAAAGAAAATTTGTTTGTGTTTAAATATTTGCATATTATTAAATATTGTGTTTAATAAACATTGTTATTTTTCTATTTTCAGATGAAGAAGGTGTTTTGTTGAATATGGCGTTGCAGTGGGATAAACTTTCTCCCGCTGAGTTTCAGCAGCTTCAGGATTTTGCTTCTTGTGAGTATTACCTAGTTAATAAATAAATAATAAATAAGGAAACTCTACTTCACGATAATTGAAAATCCAATTTACGCTAATTAAAAAAAAGTGGGAAAATAAGCGGAAACAACTTTCGAAATTGTAAAAAGAGGACCTGATACAAGACCGTAATGCAAATCGCGTTTTCTGAAGTTTCAAAATAACGGCCGTTACGAGTTTTTAATATTTTGTTTTTAACGCCATATCACTCACTTATACATAAACAGTGAATTACAATTTAGGTGGAACATTACAGATTAACATGCACAGTATGAAACAGTTGTATACTATGTCCCAAGAGAATTTTATTACTGGTAGTCACCTTTAATGAAAAAATAGCAGTTCTTACATCACCTGATGGTAATTTATTAAAAATTTAGTACAAATAACGATTTAAGTAAATTATTTAATAATAGTCAAGCCACACATGCATTAATTTAGCCGGTTGCGTAAGCAATGCCTAAATATATCCGTCGCGTATTGTTAGAGAGTCTGTTTCGTGTGATAGAGGTTATGCGTTCAAACTAATTTTCGACTAATTTTTAAAATTTTTTTGAAATTACGTACTGTAAAAAACAAACAAAAAAGAAAAAGCCTCATTTTTAAGGCTAGTAAACAAAATTAATCAATTGATACATAAAAAGTTAACGATTTCAAATAAAATAATATAAACTTAATTTTCTTTTTACAATTAAAAAAAACAGATCTCGTCTTAGACTAAACTCATATATATTCTTTGAGTCTTTGAGAAACAATCTAACAACATAAACAGGGAGGATGGTTTTAGACTGCGGTAGTTTATCCTTTGAGGACTCCTAAGCATCATCGATCTCACGATCACGCTCCACCGGATCTGTTTTTGTCCAACGGTGACAGCCAACCAAACCTCCGCCGTTCTGCCCGACTGACTCAAAGGGGTTCAAATACCTCCGCTTCCCGGATTCGAATTCAGTGTTCTATTCACTCTGAAGATGCAAACTGCAGTGTCTTGCGAAACGTTAGTTTGTATGGGTCCACAAACAGCTAACAGGCGTAAGCCGATTAAGTATTATTGTCCTGGCAAACAAAATACATTAAATTAAGATCAAATCCTTGTCCGCCCCAAGGTTTAAATAATCTAAGCACACGGCCCTGTTTAGGCAAGCAGGGCCTACAAACAAATATTGCTTAGACTTCTAGAGCTAATGCTTGTAAAGGCAGACAAGCTACAGGTCGGTCCTTAACTGATTATGCTGGGTGTAGTTCCTAAATGACGACGTGGTCTAAGCCGAAAGTAAATTGTATCATTGAGGCTTGCTAGTTTTGAAATGAAAGCACATACACATATACCGTCTGTCTATAAAGTAACCCCCCCCCCCCAACTAACATTTCAACGACTTGATATTTTCCCTCAACATTTGGCATGCTTTAATGGGAAATAAAATACTATTTCTTAGCCAATAATTACATTTTGTATCATTCAAAATTACGGCTGGGCGCAATTTTTTTTAAATGGACTGGGGGGTCGAGTGACACCTCATTTGAAAGTTCTTTTAGTTCTTTTAGTTCTGATCCTAGAGTTTTTAAAAAAAATATTCAGCCATATAATAACAAAATTGCGGATTTTAAACAAATGGACTCACTCAATTTAAACGTGTTTTGATTTTCTTATCCAGTAGTCCACTTTTTCATTTGCAGGACAAAAATTTCCCAGAAATATCTCAGGTGGCTGGAAATAATATTGAAAACGTTGTGTTCCAACAAGACGGTGCGCCGCCTCATTATGTTTCTGACTTTCTCAACGGTCATTTTCCGTTTTCTGTAGAATAGTCGGCTCGCTCCCCAGATTTAACTCCCTGAGATTTTTTTCTATGGGGATATCTGAAATCGAAAGTGTACAGAACCCGTCCAGCAACAATTGAAGAACTGGAGCAACGCATTACAGAAGTTTGCAGAAATATCACTCCAAAAACTGATGAAAATGTAAGGCAGGAATTTATTTTTTTCATAACCGACTTTCTATATGCCAAAAAGTGAATGGTGAACATTTCGAACACTTAATTTAATTTCTTTATGCTTTGATTATTAATTTTTTTTAAATAAACTACTTTATTTTCAAACATTTTTCGTTTTGTTATGGCTGAATTTTTTTTTGAAACTCGAGGATCAGGCGCAGAACTAAGCGACCTTTCAAATGTGGTGTCACTTGACCCCCTTTCTAATTTACAAAAATTCAAACTGGCAACCAGCCGCCATTTTGAATGATACAAAATTTAAATATAAGGTAAAAAGTAGTACTTAATTTCCCATTAAAGCACAACAAATTTTGTGGTAAAATATCAAATCGTTCAAAAGTTAGTTTTGAGGGGGAGGGGTTATTTTATAGACACAGTGTATAACAAAAATACAACTACTATCGTCGTATGTGCTGCTTTTTTTTTGTCGACGTCAAGTCTTTTTTACGGGGCTATCTTGCCAACTAGTATCTATTGCGTATGTAGGATAATGAAACTTAATTTTGAGTTTTAATAATTTTTTTCCGCGAGATTTTTGTACAGATATTTTAAACACTTGAATTTCACCCAAAGAAAGAATCAGCATACATTTAAGGTACATTGTTGTTCACCACTGCAGTAGTAATAGAAACGGAATTGCAGTCTGGCACCACGTACAAGATACAATTGGTAATGGCAGCTAAAGCCAATAAAAATTTTATTGGCAGGATCTTGACACCTTTGAAGGTGAACACTGAATGGCGGAACATGTTGATATTCTAGAATACAGGTTAGCATAATAAAAGATGACGCATACGCTAGAATATTTATTTGTTCGAGTTGTATCGCTCTTCTTTAATACTGGAATCAATGATAACAGTTTTTTGACTAACTGATTTAGTTTTTGGTGCCTGGTGTTCTTTGATATTTCACAAAAAAAAATTTCACGGCTTATTGCCGTACGCTCCCGCTGCAGTAGTAGAAGTTAGTGATAGGCATAATCGTATGATATTCATGATCAATAGACGAAGAAGATTGCCATGGGCCTCTCTTGGTAGGTTGAGTCGAACTCTGAAAAATCAAAACATTCCCATCAGACTACGCAGTAAGCTGTTTGAACAGTGTGTTATCGCGGTATTAACATATGGGTCTCAAACATGGACGTTAACAAGGCGGACTATGGAAAAACTTCAAGCAACTCAAAGGGCCATGGAAAGGCAGATGTTAGGTATATCGCTGAAAGACCGCAAAATGGATTCGCTCCCTAACTAAACTCAAAGATGTTGCCGAAGTGATAGCGGAATTGAAATGGAACTATGCCGGCCATGTTGCCAGACACACAGAGGAAAGATGGTCCAATATCATACTAAAGTGGCGCCCCTATTTGGGGAAAAGATCCAGAGGACGCCCACCGATGCGCTGGACGGACGATCTCAAACGAACAGCGGGACTCAACTGGATGGGTGAAGCTAGGAACAGAGACAGGTAGCGAAGCATAAGGGAGGCCTATGTCCAGAAATGGACCGAAGATGGCTGCAATGAATTTTTAATCAAATCATTACTGTTCGAATGAATTTGATAATCGGATGATTCATTGGGATAAAATCATTCGGATTTACGATAAAAAATAGTAAAAACGCTCTCCGCTTGCTTCTCGAATGCTTTTATAAGTGCATTCTGGTTCTCATCGTGTTTTCTTGGACCGTTTGCCAAAAGCAGGGTAAACCTTCCGCTTCGAATAGTTCGAATGCTTGGATGCACGGCACCGCTAGTCGTAGGGGTCGCTGCCATCCCCTCGAGCTTTATGCTTCAGTAGCTTAACTACCGTATTTTGTTTATTTGCGTACGCAAGTATAACTTCCGGTGTCGTCTTCCAGGACAAAATATAATTTCTTTACATAATTTTTAATGTTATCACATTCCATTGCTAATTCTGGCTTGCTTTTTCCTGTTTTATAAATCAATTGTTCTTAAGTCGAGGGAAAAACCATCGGAAATCTTGCACAAAATCTCCAGATTTCGCAACATCCAATTTGCGGAAAACAGTATAATGTGGTTTGGATCCCAGTTCGCTAATTACTTTGCGATGAATGAATTGCTTACGAGTGATAGTAGAATAAGATTCCTAACTTAATATTTAGGTGAGGCAATATTTAGGGAGGTTAATTTTCCCTTTCATGAAATTTTGGTGGGCAAATTTGTCCTTTTTGTTTTTTTTTTGTCATCCCAAAAAAATTTTTTACAAAAACTAAACTTAACAAAATTTTTTTCCCTAAAAACACAATGAGACGGCAAGCGGCATCTTCCTTTATCTATTACGACGAGACCTGTTGCATTTGCGCTTTGCGGAGTACGTAACATCA
This sequence comes from Ctenicera cuprea, assembly GCA_958336395.1. NCBI lineage: Eukaryota > Metazoa > Arthropoda > Insecta > Coleoptera > Elateridae > Ctenicera > Ctenicera cuprea. The sequence continues at coordinate 81,135,547 of OY284486.1, read as the reverse complement.
ATGTGCGTTTATTTTCTATTGACTCTGTTATGGGGCTACAATGTTGTAGATAAAGCTTTCGGATATAGGAAAAGTAAAAGTTGCTCATGTATAGGAAAGTCCAGGTGAAGTGCTTCGCCCATTCTTTGTTTTTGATTTCAAGTAACCCATTTGTTTTTTTCAACAATATTATTCTACACTGTGGGCCAATAAAAAGTACGGCCCCTATTTCTAAAGCCTGTTTTTTTTCGGAAATAAAAGAGATATACCAAAAATGGGGCCTGCAATTAAACATGGCAAAGACGAAGTACATGACAGTAGGGTGTAAAGGTGAAGACTTAGAAATTAAAAAAGACATAATTAAAAACAAAAGTACATACAAATACCTTGGGACAGTTGTAAGCGAAAAAGGAGATAGCGAGCTTGAAATAAAAAGCAGAATAGCACAAGGGAAGAAATTAACGAATTCTAAGAATAATTTAAAATTATTGTTAAATTTTGTTAGTGGTATGTTAGCACTCACTAAAGCATTGCATAAACCGAAATTAAATTCTTCTTCTTCGTTTATTTAGAAATTTAAGCAATGGGCTCACGGATCGGCATTTGTAGGTTCCGAGATTTTTGACATTTGCCTTGATGTAAAGCAGTTTTATTATGTTGATTCACTTGGAATTTTTTATCGCATGAAATCTCGAACTATATAAATTCTTTGTTACTTTGGGCCTACATGCATATTCAATAAATTTGAACATTGTAAAAAGTCAACGATTGCTTACCGTTTTGCTGCAGACTTTGCAAAATATTTTGTTTTCCTATAGCACCAGTTCCGAACAACCTTTTATCCATAATAAAGGCAAGCTGATGTTTTTTGGCATTTTTTGTATAAACAGAAGTACACACAAGGTGATCTACTATTTTGCTTGCGAAGTGCTAGGCACGATACACAGAATGAAACAAATATCTGCTACTTTCCAGAAGTATTGCAATTGCATAATTCTTGTAAATAATCATTGTAAAAATTTCAAAACTTGAAAGTTACATTCTACCGGTAGAATCCTGAACATCTGCTCTAGAATACCTAGTAACAGCACGCACTTATTGAAAAACCCAATGTATTGCTCGTTTTCTCCCCTTTTATGTATATTTTTGCGATTATATAGAAATACATCTAAATATGCATTTCTTCTGAAAATATGCTCCAAACCCCCAAAATATGCTAATTAAAATTGGTGTCATTTGATTACATTTTATTACATGCATAAACTGCGTGCCTTGCTAATGACTTAAGAAAAGCTAAATTCAGAATAAACTTTTCGCTAAAGTGCTTTTACAAATTTCGTTATACAGGGTGTGTATAAATTGGCGAAAGAACTACACGTCGCGATGTTGATCATAAAATTCTGAGTCGAAAATCTTAATACCAGAATGTTGGACAATGCTTCCTCTGTCCTCAGGAACCATTTTAAAGGACCGTACATTTGACAACATTGGATCCACACACCACAGGTGTTTTGTTTTAATGCACGGTAACTAAGGAACATTGAACTAAAATCCATTGTTAGTGAACGAATATTGTTTTACAATGCTGAAAGAAAAAGAAGATGAATACTTTAACAATATTTAAACCTTATACGTATTTCTATATGCTGAAATACGTATAAGGTTATAATAAATAAGTATTATTGACGCTATAAAGTATTTTATTAATACATCGCTGATTAAAATAGTTTTCAAAATATGAAAGATTAAAGATTGTTGAAGTATAGGAAAGTCCAGGTGAAGTGCTTCGCCCGTTATTAGCAAGTAAAACCGTAAAGAAACGCTTACTTCTAGCGAAAGGAAAATAAATTTCACAAAGCTTCATTTGACAGTTACCTACCTTCTAGTAGACGATTTCAGAGTTGCGTATTTGTTGTTGAACTAATAATTTGGAACTTTAACGTTGATTCTAGTAGTTATTTCCTAGCATCATTATTAACTAGGCATAATTGCTCATTGTATAACGTAAAAAAGTGAGAGAATACTTAAAATTGTAAGGCACTGAGTAAATGGTAAATACCCACAGCCTCGCCGATCTGTAGCAAATCATAATAACATGTCTCAAGATTTTGGAGATTTGCAAAGCCATTTAATGAAAGATTTAGTTACATAAAAACATCTATTTATGCAAATATTCTCCAGTGTATTTAATAATAACAAAGCTGAATTATACAGTATGTCTCCGTAAATATATCCGCGTGATATTTCCAAAAATAAATTAATTGCGGACAAGAATTTTGTTCAATAAACCCAATCGATTTTGCGCCTTAACCATCAAAAGTAGGTATTTGGTTGCGTAATTTGATTGCATCTTTAGAAGCATTAATACGATAATAATTATTTATATAATTTCATAATTACACTTTCAGTGGCAAACAGCCATCAATACCTACGTAACAAGATTTATGGAGGCCATGCAATTGATGCAATTACCATTATGGTCGATAATTTCAAAATTCGAATCAATTGGGTCGATCGAGTACTCGAAGTTAATGAATCAAAAAAAACTAACAAAGTATTGTGTAATTACTGGTATGTCCCTGAAGAGGTAACCGTGATTCTTAGAAATGCACTAAAAGGAAGGTTGCACAATGGTTGCACGCAAGAAATAATTTGCAGCTGCAGCCCTCTTTTCTTATGGTTAAATATTTGGTGTTGACAATTTTTATTGCATTTTGAACACCTGCACAAAAGAGCGGAATTTATACGTGAAAGCTTTTTGCAGATAAAAACAAGCAATAAACTTTAAGAGGGTTGTTTATTAAATACTGCCCGCCCTTTATTGAATAATTGGCGATGACAGGCTTTTTATTTATGACAGCTTTTTAACCGACTTCAAAAAAAGGAGGAGGTTCTCAATTCGTCTGTATATATATTTTTTTTTTATTTTTTTTTATGTATGTTCGGGCATAACTTTTTTGTTTATGAACCGATTTTAATGATTTTTTGGTGTTAGGTTCAGTATAGTTCCAAGGTGGTCCCATTATAATTTCATTGGTATTGGAGCTTGAACTTCGAAGATACTCCTCAAAATCTATTTTTTTAACGGACTTTTTTAGTGTTTCCGTATTTCATCTTCCGTTTCAACTAGCAATCGTTTCCTCATTCGAGAAACACCCTTACTAGGTCTACCCATCACTTAAAATTGTAAAATAATTAACTTTTAAAAAAAAGAAAACCGACTTCAAATAAAAACACAAAAGTAACATAAGTTAACTAAAAAGCAAAAAATAAATGTTTTTTATACAACATTTTAATACTTATTTGTTGTTCCGTTTAATGTAATTAAGAAATTAATGTTTATTATATAATTATTAATTGTTTTATAATTTTTAAGTCGGTGCCAAGTATAACATAATAAAAATTCGAATCTAATGTGATATCTATGTTATACTTGGCACCGACTTAAAAATTATAAAACAATTAATAATTATATAATAAACATTAATCTTAATTACATTAAACGGAACAACAAATAAGTATTAAAATGTTGTATAAAAAACATTTATTTTTTGCTTTTTAGTTAACTTATGTTACTTTTGTGTTTTTAGTTGAAGTCGGTTTTCTTTTTTTTTTAAAGTTAATTATAAGGAAACATGCATGTGAATTTCCCTATACAATACAGTATCTATCTCATGCTGGTTTTATGAGTTTCGAATTGCTTCACGACGCAATATACAGGGTGTGTATAAATTGGTGAAAGAACTACACGTGGCGATGTTGGTCATAAAATTCTGAGTCGAAAATCTTAATACCAAAATGTTGGACTATGCTTCCTTAGGGACCATTTTAAAGGAACGTACATTTGACAACAGGTGTTTTGTTATAATGCACGGTAACTAAGGATCATTGAACGTAAAATCCATTCTTAGTGAACGAATATTGTTTTACAATGCTGCCATATGTATTTTTTACAATAATAAGTTAACGAAGAAATGTTTAAAACACGCTTTTGGGTCTGAAAAACAACATCTATGAAAAAATATTTATTACAATTCTTATTTCTTCTAATTTGCAGCTCTTTCTGTCAACAGATAATGAATTAAAACACTTAATAAAAGATTTCATTTTTAAACTTTGAAGATCCCGTGCATACCCAGGAAGCATGGTACAATATTTTGATATTAAGACTTTCGACTTAGAATTTTATGACCAACGTCGCCACGTGTAGTCCTTTCGCCAATTTATACACACCCTGTATTTAACTAAAATATTTGGTGAAGTAAAGCAGTTTCAAAGCAACTTTAAACATTGCCTCTGTTAATACAACTTTACATAGAGCGAACTGCTTGAACCCAATTACTGAAAATTATAAGTGCACTCTTAATTCGCAAGTTTTTGTATCTGTATTTTCGTTTTTAGTTCAATGTGCAAGGTGGGTAAACATTTCTCTCTTTTTTTTGAATTCTGATTAATATTGAGGACTACCTAAAGGCTTTGAAGTATGAATATGCAAATTCTCGACGAAAATATTTAACACACAGTATGCCGAATAAGTGGAATTCCGCTATATAGCATAGCGAGTTCGTATATTTTAAAGAGAATGTCGGGGGTCATACGTTTGCAGATTACAAAGTGGAAATTACATGGCTGTTTTCGTGAGGATGGCGGGAGCCATCGCGCTTATATACTTTGTCAACTGCGTAACCGTACCCCATATTAAACAAATTAAGCGGAAACTGTGGTGAAATGGGCCAGAAATTTTATATATGTACACACACTAACAGAAGCGTTGATTTTTTGTGACCCAGCTAGTGTCCGTTCCCATCTTCCACATACAATTGCAAGTGATTAATGTTCCTTGATACACGCTCCTTATGGTAGTTTCATCTTCAATGTGAATTTTCGTCATGATTTATGAGCTTACAACTATTTTGGTTGTTATTTAATAATCTGGCGTACGGTTGATCCTGTAAGCAATGAAAGAGCGAGTCATCTTGGAAACCAATTCGTTTAATAACATCGCGTACAGTGTAACTTGGTTATAACGACATGACCGAGGGCCGCAATTTTAGCTCTTTATATTCGTTGTTTGCAGCATTTACAGGAGCTACATTTTTTCATGTTTGTATCTCGAATTACGAGCTGACTTTTACATTATGCAATTATTTTTCTGTTGATTGTCCATACACCTGTGCAAATACAGTTGTAACCACTTATAAGGAGCAAGTTTTTTCACAGCAAAACTGTGTAAATATTAATACAAACTAGCGGAACTCGTGGTCTACGCCCCACGCTATTTTAGGAAACTAATTTTCGAAATTTAATCAACATGCTGTGTCGAGATGCAAGATTGCATATATTCTCAAATACGCAAGGCCCGGGACTGAACTGAACAGGCCTACCTGTTAAATAATCATGAGAATGTTTATTATTTTTAGTTACATTTCGACCCGCTATGATAGACAGCAAATAATAATATTTAAATAAATGCTCGCACTTTTCTTTGCAATGCTCATGTTCATTGTGTTTTTAATTTTAATTTTCACATTTAAAACTCTCCTAACCGTAGAAACGAATGTCTGTCCTTGATTCCTTTTAATGGTTATTGTGTATGGTAGGTTCGGTTAGCTTATTAGGTAACGTTACTCTGATCTGAACTTTAACTATAAATGGTAATATAGTACCATAGGGTTATAAAATAATTGTAAGTAATAAAACAATATTTTCAGATATTTGCCCTCTTGGAATGTTAGCTGCAATGAAGTTTTGTAAACTTGAGTTAAGTTAAATAAATGTATTACTTTCCAAAGTCGTTTTTGGTACTGAGCCGTCTAGGATTCTGCCGCAAGTTAAAGTGTAACCCGATAAAAGCGTTACAAAAACCCAACATGTGTAGGACCCGCCGAGTCTGAAGTTGGAACGTCAGCTGTCGGCAGATTATAATCCAATCATACACACAAACGGTAGACATCAAAATTTGCTTATCTTTATTGCAAACTGTAGCGGCCCACTGTACAAAGAAATATTCGCCTTATATAATGCTCGCGTAAATATGTGGCTTTTAGTAGCGAGGGCCTCTTACCACCAAATATTGAAACGGGTAGAAGGAATCCGGATTTAATATAGAGATAGGAAGACGTCATGCACTGTAATCGGGGTCTTTGAAGCTGCGAGACCAGCTTTGTATTAGTTGCATCATATCTCTTTTAATGAATTTGCTAAAACTTGTAAAGATAGGCCTGGGGCGTAGTCCGCGGGTTCTGTTATTAAAAAAAATTAAGTTGCGATTGCTTTAATTCTTGTAATAGTATTCTTAAATCCAAACAATAATGGGTTTAGCCTATGGTTCCTTGAAAAGTAGGTTATATATAGGAGAAAATAATAAATAAATCCAAACGTGGCAAAAATTTGTTTATGAATCGGTTTACGTTTATATGTGGCTGGATAACAAAGTGGTGGTGTGGTTTATGTTTTTGAATTCCTTGCCTACAGCAGTTTGATACTCTTGCCTTCATATATTAGACAGATTATGTTCTATAATTAATATTTACTGCTTAATACGAATTGTAACATCGGGAATATCGGAAACAGTAAAATTAATTTGTTAATACTTTATGACGACTGCATGATGACGTAGGTTTTAATGCGGGTTATAACATGGATATGGAACTCCGTTTTACTTTTAATCCTGAATTATGGAAAAGAAAATTATTGCATTTTCCTCAAGCCGCTAAAGCATTTTCGCCGCTAATAAATTGAATTTCAGAAGTCAGAAATTTCTTTTTTGCCGATGAACAATTATATTTTGACGACTATCATTGAAATTCTAATAATAATATTAAATCTTCTAATCAAATTTTTGACGCCAGAAATTCATTTACCAATTCAAAAACCCTTTTTGACATCAAAAAATATTTATTAACGTCTGAAAATTAAATAATAAAATAAAATAATAAAAAAATTATGCGTAAACTATAAATTAATTTCTGACTTGAAAAAATCATTTTTTGGCTTTAAAAATTCCATTTTTGACGCAAAATACTGCGACCTAACGGGATACTTATAGCAGTAGTCTGGACTACAACCATATTGTAATGATGACCGATAGGGGAGCTATATTAAAAGAGGGCGCAAGTAAATCCACATTCACTTGTCAAAGCACATGATATATACTTAATGATGCGCCAATCATAACATCACAACATAAACTAGTCGTTGGGATGAGACACATAAATATTATTTCGTATAAACAAAGGCTTTCAATTTTCAATTTTTTTTATAATAACTCAAAATCATAACCAGTTTTAGGAAATAGGTACCAAACTTCGTCTTTTTTTGGTAAACGGGCGATTATGACTGATTTTGTGATCGGTTATCAGTTATGACTGGTTATTGGCTAACCGTGACCGTTTATTGGTTATAATCGGTTATGCCTGGTTATAGTTAGTAATCAGTTGTAAGTTATGCACGGTTATTGTCTGTAAGAATTGCCGGTTGTAAGTTATGACCGGTTATTGGGTATGGCCAGTTATCGCTTATGACTCGTTATAACCGGTTATGCCTTATGACGGGTTTTGGATATGTCCAGTTATTTTTGTAATCGTTTGTGTGCATGACGGTGTTATAGCCGGTTACTGGCTATGACTAGCTATTGCTTATGACTTATTACAACCGAATGATCGTCATGGCTGGTTCTTGGTTATGTCCTATTATCGTTTGTAACCGGTTGTATGTATGACCGGTTATAAGTTGAGACAGGTTATGACCGGTTATCAGTTATGCCCGGATATCGTTCGTAACTAGTTGTAGGTATGACCGGTTGAAAGTTATGCCCGGTTATCGTTTGTAACCGGTTGTAAGTATGATCGGTTGTAAGTTATGACCGGTTATTGGTTATAGGGTATCGTTTGTAACCGGTTGTCAGTTAAGACCGGTTTGTTGTTTTCTATTGAATGCAATTTATTAGCAATGAAAAAATCGGCTTTAACAATGCAAATCTCGATGTAAATATCACACTCGCACATATGCGAGCCAATATTAGATGATATTGCGCAATTCCGGATCGGCTGTTAGCCAAGGGGCTAGACGCTAGTCTCTTGCGGCAACTAGACCAAATACGGACAAATGATATAGTGCAGCCGACTAACATTTAGCTAAGCTAAACCCATAGATAGCAGAATTTTTCGTGAATTAATTAAATAAAAGTAAAAGTTTACTTTTTTGGGGTCAAAATAATTCATTATGGTTGGAGATCAGCATTTATGTTGATTTATTATGTCAGTCTAAATTTTCAGACGTCAACTAATAGTTTTTGTCGTCAAAAAATCAACTTCTGACGTCAAAGAAATTATTTATTAACGTTAAAAAGTCTGTTTTATTTATTATAATTATTTTTTTAAATCCCTACATTAAGAAAATTATTTTAAACTTTTAAATTTTGACGTCATAAAATAAATAATGTGCGTTTGGAAATTATTTTTGGCGTCAAAAACTAAATATAACTTAAATGTATTTTGTGAATACATTTTTGACGTCAAAAAATGGTTGGCGTTAATATATGATCTCGTGGCGTCAAAGAATCAGTTCAAGACAGTTAAAAACAATTTTTGACGTCAAATTTGATTTTTTGGAGTCAGTTAAAAATTTTTGGCGTCAGCAAAGGATTAATAAGGAGTATAACGGAGTGTCACACATGGAGTAGAAAAATCGCATAATTAAAGTCGGTAGATACCCAAGTTATTACTGGTTATAACATGATTGACCAGATCTGATGCCATGAAGGCGTCCATACAGGACGAAGCTGAACTATTCTTTAATTTAACATCAGATATGATCATAAGTGTAAAAATTTAAAAAAAATATCTTGATGAAAATTTTGTTGTAACTTGATAACTGTCCGGCCCATAATTTAACTTATATGGGCCAGCGGGTGGTCTAGTGGTTAGAGAACCCAACCTCTAGAACTAGACTCCCAACGGCAGTAGGTTCGAATCCTCTGCCCGTCGGAAATTTTTCTGAATAAGTTAAATCCGGCGTGTCCATGGATGGTGTGTGTGGTGTGTATGTTGGGTTGCATGTCTTTCAGGGTGGGGCTTGTTAGACCGGTGTATAGCGCTAGTCCGCTGAGCCCGGGTAAGGGGGTGGGATGGGAATCATGGAGTCGTGCTCAAGCACGGCCTGATGATTATAAAAAAAAAATTAACTTATATAAAGTTTGTTTTTTCATTTTTGTTTTTTTGTGCTATAACAAATAAAGGGTATAATGAAAACAAAACCTCGTTATAACCAAGTTCTACTGTTCTTCGTTCATTCTTTATGAGTAGAAGAGCAATTAAAAATATATTTATTATTAACAAACGTACCTAGACTGCAAACGAGCGATGTCATAAATTAACTGCAACTTATGTTTAATGCATTAATCGCATTCACAATGAGAATTGGTAACGAGCTTGGAAATGTAACGCTTTTCAAAGTACATAGTTTTAAATGTATGTATTAAAAGCCGGACGTAGCAGCTCCCGCTGCATGTTCAACATACCAGAAGAAAGTTTGAATTTGGCACGAAATTCACCACAGTAATAGCGGCTCACATTTTGAATTAATAAATAGCAAATCTCTCCCTTGTGCGGTTCGAAAATTTAATCCGCCCGCCGCCGCTCCGCTTTGACCTTTTAGTTTAACTATAATTTCCATTGCATAACGTGTTGGTCATGGATTGTATTGATTTTAAGCAGATATTGCAAGTATGAAAAAATAAAACACAAATTGCAGTGTTAATTTTGTTATTATAAATTTGATTGGAGTTTTGGAAAAATAAAATTACTTTATAAAGTTTTTCGAAATTATTTTTTAAATTGCATTTCGCATTATTTTACTTTTTACTTTCTCATACTTTCAGTATAGGGAAGTATTGATTTCATGCAAAATTTCAAAGTTGAGATTTTAACGGAAATAGTCGGGGGGGGGGTCCATGGACCCCATTTTTTTTTAAATGTCTGTCTGTTTGTGGGTGGGTCTGTGGGTGGATCCGTTACGCTCCATATCTCCGGAACGGCTGGACCGATTTTGATGTGCTTTGGAATGAGAGGGTATATCAAAAATTCACCGACAAAATAAGCTTTTAAAAAAAACCGAAACCGGAAGCGGAAGTTAGACATGTTTTTTTGGTAGCATTTTTTTCAGAAACTGAATTTTGAAATTTTAATAGTGGAGATTAAAGAATGCCTTAGGACAAATCAAGCGCTTTTTACCGAACTCTCTAGCTTTAAAATGGCGGCCGCTACAAATTTTTGAACATTTCGACTTTAACGCCCATTTACTCAAAAACCGGTTATCTGATTGGAATCAACTACATCTTGTTTGGTAGCCCTTCAAGGGTACTATACCATGATATATAATTAATTTTGAAAATATAAAAACGATCGCAATGTAATCGATCCAAAATTTTGGAATTTTTCAAAAAAATATTTCTCAAAAACTGCCCACACGTTTTTGTTTAAACTTTTTAAGCTGATAGAGCTGGGAATCTTCTACAATTTGTTTTTTTGCGCATTGCTATAATTTCACTGTGACGCCCTCTATGAATTTTTGAAAATTGAAAATTGGTACCTTTTTATTTATTTAACGGGGGGCAATAAAATATTTCTGTTAATGTGAAATAGCTCACCATTGATAGCAAAATCCGAATATAATAATATTTTTTCGATAATTTCATATTTAGGGGGGCTACTGTTCCCCCTCCCCCCAAATTTTTTCGATAAAACATTTAAATTTGGTTTTTTGTTTTGTTTGCTCTAGGAGAATCTTTTTACAAGAAATTAAAAAAATCGAATTTTTTGCCCCTTAATAATCTTTTTGTCCTTGGAAGAATTTCACATACTTTCTACAACAGTTGTATTCTTGTACTAGTCGTTTAATGTTCAGTGTAGGCTAACTTTTTAATTTTAATAGATAGACTCGCAAACCCAAGAGCAAAGTTGTAGGGCAAATTCTTCTCGATTGTATTTAAGAAAAAAACTTGAGTTTCCAATTCTAATATGGCGGCCACGGTAAAAAATAACTTTTTTTTTAAATGGGAACGTGGCATTTTGGCTTTAAAATCAGAAAGGTTTTGAAATTGTAAATACAAATTAATAAGAGTAATTTCTTGCTAAAAATAATATTTCTCGAGTTATTAATATATTTTCAAATATCAATTTCCGCCCTTTCGTTGATTCAGTCCGAATACTTTACCCAACCTTATGCTTGCAGCTCAGCGGTCGGTCTTTCTTCAACCGCTTCAAGATGTTACAACTTATAAGAACTATTTACTTTAACTAGTCGTGTCTAGACAGGTGTATATCGAAAGTGTTGGAAAATATAAAACAATGTATTTAAATGTATAGGAAAGTCCAGGCGAAGTGTTTCGCTCATTTTTATCTCTATTTTTCCATTTTGCCAATATTGTAAGTTATCTATAATTTTTTGAAGAACCTTTATAGTTTCTTTTGCTCTTTGAAACGTAACACAGGATACTAAAATAATTAAAACAACAACTTGATTTATTTATTTACTGGCAGTTCGCCAAGGTATTTTGTTTGTACCCAACGGCGTCAGAATAGTTAAGGTGTTGATTTATGAAATAGTTCATGTGTATTTTAAATACTGAACGTGGAACAATGGAAAGTTACTTATACTCTAACTTTTGCTTCCTCAAAAAAAAATAAAAAATTAATATGTACTGGCCAAGAATATTTTACATTGTAAAAACGTAGGCACTTACTTTCCCAATTTTATTTCGGATTTCAGTGAACGCGTTATGTGAGATCTGTATCGGGAAATGTCATTGTAAAACAAGATTTAGATTTTATTGTTTGTGGGTAGATAAAGTGTTGTGAACTGTGAAAATTTTTGGAGTGAGCAATATTTTCAGAAGGTTTTCATATTTTCATTGGCACTAACATTAAAGACAGCTTTCTAAATTTTTGGTTTCTTTATAAGCTTTTACATTAAAAATTTGGTTGTAATCTATTTTCAGAATGGAATTTGAAAATAAACTATTTTTTGAAGTTATTGAAATGAAAAAGCTGACAAGCGCCACGGGAATTTCCTCGCATTTAAGGAAGTTTTTAAAAATTTTAATTTGAAATTTAAAATACTGCTAGGATAAGAAGCTATTATATCATTCATTTGAGTGGTATAATGATGTTTATTATCCAGCTCAATGGGATAAGGATCTCTTATCCCACTCAGTGGGATATGACAATTTTTGACCAAAAGTTTTATTTTTTCTTTATTAATAGAAATAATAATAAAACGTCCATAAGCTTGTTCATGTTCATACTTTTTGATTTTTCTGGTAACAATGAAGAAACTACCATCGTTACAGCTTCTTCTATGTCCGACGGAATACTGTCACAATCACTCATAATTATATTTACCGGTTTTCTCACAATTTTCAACACAATTATCACCACATATCAAGGAAAAATGAAAAACAACTCAATTATTGACAAAAAATGTTTTCAATTTTGCAATGTATGTAATTTTTTCAATTTTAAGCAGACGTAGATAAAAAATTGTAGTATAGACATGTCATAAAGGCCATTAACATACTCGGGCCAACGCCCTCGTCGGGCAACTCATCGCATTCGTATGTTGATAATGCCTTTATCCCACTGATATAATAAATAACTATTATGTTACTAGTGGGATACAGGCGTTATTAAAACAGGAGTTTTGAAAGTTGCACGACGAGGTCGTAGACAGATTCGTGTAATCAAACGAGTGCTATAATAATGCATTATTCCACGTGTGACATACAAAATTTTATTTACGACTGCTCAAAATTTGTTAAAAATGAAAGTTTTCTGATTGAAATGATATTTGACATTTCGCATTCATTTATTTGCAAATGTCAAGTCCCTTTTAAAATGTTTTTGTTTTAAAATCAAAGGAAGAAAATAGCTTCGATTTGTTCAATACCATGGCAACCAGCCAGTTTTTTTCTAAACAAAGCTTCAGTTATTGTCTTGATTTTGGCGATTATCTAATTAAACTGTTCAGGTAAACGACCAAAAAGATACCTCCCAGTAGTGTTTTCCTAATGGAAAATGTTTCCTTTTGTCATTTGCTCCTACCGATTATGAAGCCGAAATTCGTACATTTTCTTAATATCTAAAATTCGTTGGGGCGACACTGGGGGGAAGGCTTGCGCAGATCGGCTATTCGACGTGTGTAGAATACAAATTTAATGTTCTTTTCTAACCGCACCTATTTTGAAGTAGGCTCCGCTAAATTTTGAAGCATTTTGAAAATTTTGTATTTTATAAAAATTTAGGAATTTCGACTTCAAAATCGGCATGAACATGTTAAATGACAATAGAAACAATCTTCTATTGAGAAACCATCTTTGGGAGGTTTCCTTTTGGTCGGTTACCTGAACTGTTTAATTGGATTATTGCCAAAATAAAGACTATAACCGAATAATGAAATCTATTTTAGATTTCAACAAATAAATAATGTTTACAATTAACAAATATTAAAATTTAAAAAAATTAGACATTTTCAAAAATTTTCTTAAACTTAAAATTTTTTAAATTTTCAAAATGTTTAGTTAATTCAAAATTTTAAAAATTATTATAATTTGTAAAAGTTAAAACAAAATAAAAACTCCCTCTTGGTTACAATTTTCTATGGTAATTTTGACTGCAGTTAACACTCATTTTTAATGCTCTTAGAAAAGTGCCCTCGTGTTCTGTACTTGGTCACGTTTCATCACAACAAGCATTTATCGTGTGTATAGTCAATATTATCAACAGCAATCTTACAAGTGAACTAAAATTGTCGATAATGTCTCGCTTCATTGACAACCTTATTCGTGTTGCTAAAAATCTCATAGCAACACGATTGAGTTGGTCAACGAAATACAAAATTAAACAAAATTTTAATTCAGAAGGGGGATTTGTTAGAATATTCCACGAACAAACAAATTAATACGCTTATTTATCGTAATTATAATTATAAATATAATAAATAAAAAATAGTAGAAAAAAAAATTATTATTAATAAAAACGAAAATCAAAAGAACTTGTCGACGTTGTTGCTATGGCTACAATACTGAGATCACAGCATCTTTCTAAAAAGAATTATCGTGATAATTCTAGCTGTGATTGGTTAAGTATCTGAAAATAAACAGCTGTCATTGGTTGTGACACTGTGAGTTGAATATTCAGTAAAATTGCCAAGCATTTGAGATTTTTATTTTATTCTAATTATTAATAAATCATTCGTTAAATTATTGCGTTCTTCTAGACCAACCTTTATGTTGGCTGCTAAGCAATTTGACTTGGCCAAATCAGCATTTGCGATACAACACACGAAAAGCAACGATCGCTTCCGATTAGATTCGCTGTAAATAGTTGTATGTGATAAATTCATTACAAATATCATGCATGACATCGATGTTTCTGTGATAAACCCAAGTTTATTAACAAATTAGAATCACTAGTTATATTACTTGTGTAAATGATCATTTTAGAATTGAATTGATCCCTGTCTATGAGTAGGCTTTGGTTTTGAAACATACCTTTCCATTTATTTCAAAACCACAAATCTGACGTGGTTTTGTCGAATTAAATCGGTTCGTAACCGTCCTCTAATTAAATTGCTTATATGAAAACAATATTTATTCTTCTAATCCTTTACTGGCGCCTCAAATTGTCTTTTTCCTTCTACTTCATCCAAGTTGTATTCTTCTTTAGAACGAATTTAAATATTTTACATCTTAATAAAAAACTTTCTAGTAAATAATTAAAACTTGGAATGGATGTAGCTTTAATTATTGCAGCCTCTCTGTATTCAGAAAAGCAATTATATTTAAAAAAAACTTTAGGAAAAATTGCCAATTACTTTGGACTTTGTAACTCGTTACTGAAATGATGTGAACTTTGATAATTAGAAGGTTTGGCTTGAATTTAACCACGAATTTTTCAGACCAAATTCTGTCGACAAAAACGCTTCCTTACGGAATTATAGCCTTCCAAGAATGGTACAGTGTGATCAGAACTTTGGCATGTAGTTTGAGTTAAAATTTTGTTGTATGATTAAGTGCCTAAGAAGTGTCTAATGGGAGGGGGGGGGTGCCTAATATTTTTTGTTATGTATTCCTGTTGAAAGTCTCCAATCCAATAGCTTTTGAGATCAAACACATCACATCAAAGCAATAAAAATATCGATTAACTTGGGATCGGAAAGGTTATCTTGTGGAGTTGCAACCCTTAGAAGAGGTAACAATTTGTAGCGTTGAGACTGTTCTCTTTTCCGGAGGTTGTAACTCCGTGCTGAAGCTATTTTGGATATAGCTAAGTTGGGTTAAATTGACTTGATTTGATTTAAAAAATTTGTTATTACATTTATGCCAGAATTTTTAGAGATACATACCTACTTGTTGGTCGTTTTTCATTCTGAATACCATTGCAACATATTTACGTACTGTATTTTTTACAGGGTTTTAAATAATGTGGAAACAAATTATAGGGTAGAGTTTTATTATGTTTTTATGCAAAATACTTACTGTTGTATATCTAATCATAACAATTACAACACATCTAACTAGGAACTATTTTCAGTTGTAGGTTTTTTTTTAATCATGAGGCCGTGCGTGAGCACTACTCTATGATTCCCATCCCACCCCCTTACCCGGGCTCAGCGAACTTGCGCTATACACCGGTCTAACATGCCCCACCCCTGAAAGACATGCAACCCAACATACACACCACACACACCGTCCATGGACACGCCGGATTTAACTTATTCAGAAACATTTCCGACGGGCAGAGGATTCGAACCTACTGCCGTTGGGAGTCTAGTTCTAGAGGTTGGGACTCTAACCACTAGATCACCCGCTGGCCGCAAGAAGGACACTACCTGCTGGGTAGAAATTTTAGTCTCATGCGGTACAAAGCTACAAGGTCAACTTTTGACTATTATCACGGGATTGGTGTCTCGCAATATACATCGCCTATTCTGAAGTGACCATTGCTGACTTCTATGCTGACTGTGTTACGACGGATGTTTTTTTTAGAAATATAATGGATTTTTTTTGTTTCCGAAAAATATTCCCCAAGATTAAACAACAACGAAAAACGGAAGGAAAAATTTGTTTTAGAAAATTAGAGAATTATTTATCATGAGCAAGTTAGCTCAAATAGAAATTTTGTATCGTCCCTGTTTATTAAAGAGAGAAGCATGAGTTTTTGGTTTTCAACAATTCATAGAAAGCATCACAGAGAAATTAGTAGACTAGCACATGAGCAGAATTGTAGCTCATTTTTTAGTTCTATTAAATCATAAAATTAAAAAAAAGACTGTGTGGCCAGTTTTGAAAAAGTCAAAATTTTGAAATGTTTTCATTTCACAGTCTTAGTAGTTTCAAAAGTTCTAGTAGCTTGTAACATTGTGTATTCTTAGGGCATTTACAATATTACATTTCATCCCGATCTGATAACTCGTTTTTGAATAAATAGGCGTTAAAGCTCAACTTTTCAAAAATTCATAGAAGACATCAGAGGTGGGGCAGAAACCAAATTGTAGCTTATTTTCAACTCTATGAGCCTACGAAATCATGTTGCTAGTTTTGGAGTAAGGTTTTTCAGAAAATTTTGGAAATTTGCTTTTAACTTTTTGAAAATTTGTGTTCACAGTATTAAGATAAAACTTTTGAGCCTGATCTGCCAACCTGTTTTTGAGTAATAAAGCGCTCAAGTCAGAATTTTAAAGCTAGAAAGTTTGGAATAAAGCGTTGACATTGCGCTAATGTCTTCTATTGGATTCCGTTTTTAAATTTATAACATTTTGTATAGATGAAATGCTACCAAAAACACATGTCTGGCATCCGCTTCCTGTTTCGAATTTCTTTTTAAGTTTATTTTGTAAATTTTTTTTGATATACCTCTAGATTCCAAAGCTCTTCGAAATCCGACCATGCGTTCGGTAGTAAGGATGCACCACACACGTAAACACATTTTTTTGAGTTCCCGGAGAGTTCTGCGCAAGCGCGTTTGATTTTTTTAAAGAAATTTAGAAATCGTAACTTCAAAATCGGCATGAACACGTTGGATGGCAATATAAACAACCTTCCATTGGGAAAACACCTTTAGGGGGTTTTCTTGTGGTCGTTTACCTGAACTTCATTGAATGAAAAAAATCGTTTTATCATTTTTTTGTAAAATCTATTTTTACCTTTCAGCAAATAAACGTTGTTTGCACCCACAAAAAACCAGATATGAAAAAATCAGATAACTCTCGCAAACCATAAGGGAAGTGGTAGGGAGGCGTGGCGTAGTTCAATATAATTGCGCCTAAAAATATATAATGATTTAGTAGCCGTCTGTCACGCTCTGCTGCCCTCTAATAACATAGTAAGTAATATTTAAATAAAACTTCCCATTCCCATCTGTGCAAACTCCCTCATTCGATATGCGTAGAATACGAATTTAACGTTCTTTTTCGAGCACGCTCACTTTGACAAAGAGCAGCCTTCCACCCTCTCTTTTTTTTGGGGAACTAACCTCATTTTCTTGCGGTGTATTGCAATTAACAATTTTTGAACCAAAAAAACTTCACTGAATGAACGCATTTGCTCCAAATCCTACACGACGATTACAATACCTTTCTCTATAGCTATACTTCGTATAGCCAGGAAGGTAAAAAGTGATTAAATTGTTCTTTCTTCAGAGGACTATAACTCTGTAAGGAAGCATTTTCGGACATATGTTCATATGAACTATTCTTCATGAAATAACCCAAGGAATTATTTCTTATGAAGTTTTTGTACGTACTTAGGAAACACTCTGTATAAGACGGAAATTTCTAACTTTAGTCTAATTATTTTTTAATTTTTAATTTTCATAATGATTTAAGCATTTTTTATTTCTGTGTAAATATTAGTTGCGTAAATACAGATTAAACTATATGAAAAATACGAATTGTTTCATGAAATGTGTCTATTTTTATTGGGATTAAGCATAATTCGAGGTATTTTTACATTTGATGAGAGATATAAAAAGATCTTAATGTTAAAAATAGAAAAGCGTGTATAAATAAAACACGTTTGCTGCGCGAGTTCTGTAATAGATAAACGTCAAAACATACACTGCATCAAAATTCGACGTAACATAAAAATCATCTAACAGTTTTAATCGTGTTTTGCGATTTGAGAGGCAGCGAGTTTGATTTTATACCCTTTTGCAGTAGTAGGAGCACACCACTGATTAAGCTGATAATAAATTATTTCTTGTTTCAATTATGTAATTTACGGCCGCATTAATGCCTCTTCTTTCGTATGATGCTAACGTACCTTAAAATTTTCTTAAAGTACAAGTATAAAATTTATTTAGGTAATAAAGCAAGCCTTATCTTTTCTTCTTCATTAAATTTGAACACCTAGGGAAATGTTTCATTTAGTAGGGTTCTACTAAAAGAAATGAGGTCCTGAACCCAACGTCAATTTGTCTTCTTTTTGTGTTTGTCTGATGTCGCTAAAGTTCATCATTGTCTTCATAAAATCATTCATTTCACTAGTTTACTGCCAATTTATTATAAATATCAAAATGGGTAGAAACCGATTTGATTTAATAGAGCGATGCAATTTCAAAATATAATGGACGCATAACGTAAACACATAAAATAATATTCTCTCTCCGAGGTCTTTAACTAGTGATTGATTCTCGAATGATTTTAATAAATGATATATTCATTCGAAATAATCATTCGTAACTGGAATGAGCGTGCATCTGAGATACAACGAAGCTTGGCAATTTTACTGTCATCTAATGCGAGTTATCATTACCCAATGGTCATAGAATTTTTTCCGCTAATCCTGCTGCATTTGCAGCAGCTGACTATCGCTTAAAAGCTCGCATCCAAAGCAGATAAACCAAAAAAATTTAAATCACAAAATCATTCGCATGATGTCCCCTACTTCTCGATATATTTCAATAATCGAGAGGGTTGCTTATTTTCATTCGAATTATTCCATCACTATCTTTAACAGATCGGCCGATGTCGCCACGTCATATTCTCGAAAAACTCTGTGCACGCCTGCTTTAGTTACGTACTTCTTGTAATGGGTATTGCACTCAGGCACATCAAACATCAGCATTCCAAGATATTATCAACAAGAACACGAAAAAATCCCACCTAGCCGCTCTAGTAGTTAGTCATTTGACTGAATTGGAACATTTACTTCTGTATACTGGTTCGCTGTGCCTAAAAAGCTGTAAAGGAGAATAGGACACTTATCGTACTTGATACCGTAACTGTTGTTAATCAGATTAACAGAGTTCGGAGTTCCGCTCCTCCAAATCTACGTGACACACAAGGAACACGATAAGGATTTGGCCTCTCCCTTGGCCAACCCAAGATATACGTTTTGGGGTCACTGGTTAATACTATTTCAATTTACCAGGTCGAGGCATCTTCTAGTCCCACTTAGATCCCAAGAACACAACTAGTTGTGTATACGGGCTTCATCAATTCTTCTCAATAACACCAACATCAACAATATCAACACATCAACGATTGCATAATACAATAGTAGCCACACGACTACTACTTTAATATTTACTACCACCACACGGGCATCAACAGGTGATTTAACAACATTGTTATTTGAATACTGGCAGTACTTTTCACACACATACACCCATTGTTTGTAACTCCGGCTAAAGTTCTTAATGTCTGCAACTTGTTTTTGGCAACACACTTTCTACCAAAACCTCTTTTTTTTACCGAGAAAAACCAATTCCACCCTCTGTCTTCTGCTTTTTTCTTAGAATCAGCGCTCACCCTTTTCTTCACAGTTCCATTTCATGCATCGACCGTTTATTTACAGCACCCTTGCAAATAGACCATAACAGAACAGTCGACCAAATAAACTTTGACACGTTCTTGGGTATAATCATTGTAACATTTTTTTAATACAATGGCAGCTTTTTCCAGCTGTTTCTCAAATCAACCGCTAGATGTCAGCAGGTCCAAATGTGGTGCCATTTGTTATGTGATAACAGATAATATTTATCAAAACATCTAGGTTAAAGTTAGTGCCCGCGACGTCAACATTAGCTAGAAGTCACTACGAATTTAGATAAAAAAAAATTAATATGCCAGTCTTTTTGTTTGCGCTCCATCCAATCAGCGCCCCGTAGGGTGTGGTCCGACAACCACTGCGATCTAAACTTCGGAAAGGGAATGAAAACCACTAGCTATCTCCCTCTCTGTTCCTCTACATCACAACCACGTTCCGTCTCATTCTTCCTCGGAATTCTAAAAATTACATGAATTTTGGTGAAGATATCAATACGCCAGCATCTTCGTGCGCGCTCCATCCAATCAACGCCTTGTAGGCCGTGGTCTGACAGCCACTGCAAGCTAAACTTCGGGACGGAATGGAAACCGCTAGCTATCTCCCCTCCGCCTCTCTCTGCATCACAACCACGTTCTAGCTCACTCTTTCTCGGCATTATAAACAGTACATAAAAAGAAAAGGTAACAAAGTTTACCCTTAGGGTTACGCAGGAGTAACGTTGACAGAAAACTTAGTACCCATAGCAAAGAAAAAGTATAACCCCAAACGCAAGAACCCGGAAGAATCAGTGTATCTTTAGGATCGAATAAGATTGATTATAAGCTAAACGCTTGAGAGATCAGGTTTTAGCTTCCGGTCCTGATATCGAATTTCAGCCCCCGGTCACGAGATCGACCTTCAACCCACCAGATTGAGCTACGGTCACTAGATAGAGCTTCAGCTTTCAGTCACCAGCACTACCCCCCAGGATCGAGCTCTAGCCTACGGGCACGAGATCGAGTTTCATTCTTCGGTCACCAGCACTGCCTACCAGATCGAGCTTTATTTTGCGGTCATGAAACCGAGCTTTAGGCTCCAGCACTGCTTACCAGATTAAACTCCAGCGTACAGTCACGAGATCGAGCCATAGCTCCGGTTAAGGTCACTCTCGTAGGGTTCTCCTACAGTCGTACGAACTACCCCCCCCCCCGAGCGAGCACTAGCCTTAGTCAGAAAAATACTTCGCCTTCAATTTATTAATATTTATTTAGGTTGTTGCTTAATCTGGGAAAATATAATTACCCATGTATTTTGGATATAGTTTAACTTTTCCTAAAAACCTCTTTATAACTTATACAGGGTGTTAATGAATTGTAGGGACAAACTTCTAGGTCTTGCAAAACACAACACAGCAAACAACTTTTGTTAATAAATGTGTGGTCAAAAGTGTTTCCTTTTAGGGATAGAGCTTCTCAAAGATTCTTTAAGAAGTACCTGAAAATAGGCAACCCAAATTGCATTTTCAATTATTTTGCACAGGTTACACGGAATTTTGAAAAAAAAACGATCTAGACATACATGCATTCAAATAACGTCAATTTTTGAATTAATTAGTTATTGTAAATTTTTCAAATAGTTGATTTTTGCTATGTAATATTGGTTTTTTCTATTGCTTAGTTTTGAAACATTTTGTTAATTAATTTATTTTAAATTTAATTTGAATTTGAAAAGTGGGAAAGAGGGCTTTATTTATCCTGTATTAATTTCAGTCGTTATGGAAACAAATAGTAGGTAGTAAACTGAGTTGCCTACATTTAGGCGCTTCTTAAAGAATCTTTGAAAAGCTCTATCCCTGAAAGGAAACACTTTTGACCACACATTTAATAACAAAAGTTGTTTGCTTTGTTGTGTTTTGTAAGCCCTAGAAGTTTGTCTCTACAATTCATTAACACCCTGTATAATGCAGACAGTACGATAATATAATTTGCTTATTTAATAAGACGCATTTGTACAACATTCTAATATAATAAAATACATACGACGGCAAAATAGATTCGAATATCCAAACTATACTTTTTCATCAAATATTTCTAAGAGAAACCACCATAAAGTCTGCATCTTGAAGGGTTATAAAATTCTGTCGGTTGTAACTTTGTCTGAACTTTGGTATTTGAGTGTGGCTTGATAGTGTGCCCTAGTTCTAGTTTACTCTAGAACTGCTTACGTCTCTTAAGCTTGTGGAAATGCATTCTATGCATTTTGTAAATTGAACGAAAACAGCGGAAGCGAAACGCTTGTTAGTCTGCCTCGCCGTAATTGTGGTTTATGTGAAAATAAATGTATTTGGAAGGTGTAGCGAACGCGGTTAAAATATTAATAATCAGAACTAATTTTGAATTTTGTTCAAGTTTGCTTTTCTGTAGATTATTATCGAAAGCTTATTCGTAAATGCGTGAAATGCAGCCCTAAACTATATCTTGTCGTAAGGTGGATTACGCCCTTATAAGTTTTGAACTTGCTCTATCTACTAAACTACCAAGTACTAAGTTTCCAAAACTAAACTTGAAAGTCGTAGTAAGATAGTAACTTTCAACAACTTCGCCTTTCAGCTAGTACTATTTAATTACGTTTTAGGAATATTATTGTGCAGTAGAATATTTTTCTCCGAAATAACATACCGAATTCGGTATATTTTTGGAAGAAAATTAATATCAATATTGTTGGTTACAAAAAATTCAATTTCAATTTTCCCACAACAGTTATTTTTAAACTCCTTTTCTGCACTATAAATAAACCATGTAATATTAATGATGTAAAAGCAAACTATTGACAGCGTTTCACTGTAGAATATTATATGTATTTATAAATTCGGTGCATCCGCCCACAATGCAACAGCACCATGAGAATACAGCAACAATACAGCAACCTGCGATGTTTGCTATTGATTCAACTGCGGTTGTGTGTGCATATGCAAATGTGAATTTCTGATTATGTTAGTGAAATCACATTGAAAGAAGATTTTAACATTTCAGCTTTAAAGATTTTACTGCAACAGCAGTTCTTTTCTTCCCCCGCTACTGTAATGGGGGTAAAATTATATGATTACAACGATGGTTTTTTTTATACAGGGTGTTATCGAAAATCTGTCGGAAACTCTTAGTGTTTGTTGCTACAATCAAAACACGCAAGACCTATACACAAACTTTTTCTTTTTGACGAATTTTGAGCGCTTTAGGACGTTTGAGCGCAGGGACGTCTGGGCGCGAACCGTTTTGGCACAGGGACATTTGTTCGCAAGGACATTTACCCGCAGAGACGTTTGGGCGCAGGGACGTTTTGGCGCGAAGGAGTTTTGGTGCTTAAAAGTTCAGGAATTATTATTACCTAATCATCAATTGTGAATTATAAAGAAAATTGCTAAAATTGTTTTCCTTCGTTAATTAATATTTTAATAGCCACTCAATTATTTATTAACAGGGTACTAGACGGAGTGGGGGGGGGGGGAGGATTGCTCGGCCTTCTCTTTAACTTTTGAATTGAAAATCTTGTCCAATTTCTTAAAAAAAAATAACCTCACCACGCACTGTTTTGTTACTCAGCTGTATTCGTACTTCTCTTAAGTTTAAGACAGGTCGAAGAGATCCGGTTTTAATATATAGATTACAAAAAAGTCACTGCACTTCCAATGACACAAAGTTGATTGCAATCCAATATAAATTCTGCTGCCTTTTCGTAATACATGTGGTACATTTAACACTCAATTCAGAATTTATGCATAAATAATTAGCAAAACTGAGAACTCGCTTAACTCAAAACATATTTTTAATTCTAACAATTTGAAAACAGTATGCAATAAACGCCATAATTGTAGCGATTGCACCGGTACATTACAAATCTGGTACGGTTCATACAGGAAATGAAAACATTCGTTTTAATAAAGTGTTTAGGTATTTGACGATTCAGTTGTTTTATCGATGAGATTTACTTCTCAAATTGTATTAACTGTTTACCGATTTTAGTATAACACAGCAGTAAAATAAGGTTGCGACCAAATGCCCCTGTGCCAATACGACTCGCGCCAAAACGTCCCTACGCCCAAACGTCTTTGCGTCTAAACGCTTCTGCGTCGAAATGTTCCAGCGCCTAAACGGCTCTGCGTCAAACGGTTTGCGCTAAAACGTTTTTGCACCCAAACATCTGCGTCTAAACGTCCCTGCGTCTAAGCGTCCTTGCGTCTAAATGTCCTTGCGCCTAAACGTCCCTGCCAAACATCGTACGCCACAACGTCCTTGCGCTAAAACGTCCTTGCGCCCAAAACGCCCCTGCGTCTAAACATTCACGCGCTGAAATGCCCCTGCGGTCAAATTTCGCTACGTCAAAACGGCTCGCTCCAAAATGTTCTTGCGCCAAAACGGCTCGCGGCAAAACGTCTCTGCGCCCTAACGTTTCTGCGTTTAAACGTCCCTGCGTCGAAATGCCCTTGCGCCTAAACGTCCCTGAACCAAAACGGCATACGCAAAAACGTCCCTGCGCCGAAATGTCGCTGCGCTCAAACGTCCCTGCGCTCAAACAACCGCGCCCGGTAGGCCACGCCCAAACCTCCGGTTCCGAATTTTAAGAAAGGAAAATATCTCAAAATGAATGGCTTTTTATGTTTGAGTAGTGCTGTACAGTTCCAGTACGTCATCGGTGTGTTGTCATGGTAACTTATTTACATGAATCAGTTGCATTTTACCAAATACTATTAACACGCTACGCTTATTTTACTAATTATAAGAATCTGGGCTAGGTGATTCAATCGGACCGTCGCATCCAAGTGTTCCGGGTAGTGAGCGTTCAGCGCGACGTACCGTCCGCGTCGCGTCGTATAGAAATCACATATCACGTCGAGTGGTTAAATACATTTTTTCTGACAAATCTAGCTAGGTGGTGTTAAATAAGTTTAAATGTTAATCGTGCCGGTAAAGCATAGGGTTTCCGTCTACCCAAGTGTAAAAATTACGGGAATTTAACACCCATGCCTGGAAAAGCACGCATTTTTTGTTACAAGCAACTGTGGAAGAAATGAGTTTTCGTCAAATTCTATTCATAAACAAAACACATATGACTGTATTAATTATTTGAATACAATTTTAGGTACCTACATTTATTTTTATACAATAATTTGTTTACCTGTCATTTGTTGTGTGACGGTTATACTGCTTCAACTACCCAAAACACATACTCGAAAATAAACCTTGTCCTTTCGATATTCTCAAAGGCAAAACTTAATCGGATTAAAATCAGGAGACCGGGGTGGCCACGGTATAGATTCATCATGTCTAATTCGTGTGTTGGGAAATCTGCGCTTAATACCTCTGGGCAATTGCAATATTTCGTGTGTGTGTCGCCGCTCCATTATGTTAGATCCAAGTATTGAAAAGATAACGATTGCAAAATTTACAGTATTAATTTATTATTTACCAAAAAAACCAAAGCGTTATTGAAATTTTGGTATTCTTTACTTTTGTTTTAGTTTTTTTGTTGTAGAATCTATCCTTAAGCGCTGAGAAGCGAATTTTGACTCATCCTGTATAGAAAGATGTAGGCAGTTGCTGAGCACTTCAAAGACAGACGTTTGTTCGTTAAAAATATATTCTAACTTTAATGGTGTGTTGGGCATATCATTGGAAAACAATAGGGAGTAGGAACTCAATATGTAAACGCTAATCAGGATTTGCGAAAAGGGTTTAATGCTGTGCCATCACTGTCATGTAAAATCCTCGAATGAAAGCACAGTTGCTACATTAATACATATGTATCAGTGGCAACCCGCACATAGGAGCACAAAAGTACATGAAACGCCAAGCAATAGCCGGAAAAAGAAATTATTGAACAGCACTGCAATTTAATGTGAAAAGTAGTAATTTAATATACACACATTTTCCCGTCAGCTAGTACTAAAAACAAATGAATATTTTGTCAACGATAGTAGCTAGAAACTAGTAGCTAGTAACAGCTGCTTTGCCGTTAAAGGGTCCCGCACTGCTAGGGAGCTTCGTCTTAACCTTGTAAAGCTGGCAGTGCTGGGAGTGACTTTACCGAGACCTGGTGTAGTCCCTGCTTCGCCCTTAAAAAGACTTGCGGTGGTGGGGTTACTAATGTAACCACTGCTTGGGTTTTAAAGGCATTCGTGAGATCCATTGCTTTGTTTTTGAGGGGCCTTGCGGTGCTGGGTAAGGATTTGCCCTTGAAGGCGCTCGCCGGGCTGGAGGTGTTTCGCCGAGACTTGATGTAACGGCTGCTTTGCTCTTAAAGGGGCTCGCGGTGCTGGGAGGCTTTGCCGAGATCAGGGGTAACTGCTGCTGTACTCTCAAAGGAGATCGCGGTGCTGGGGAAGGCTTCGACGAGACCTGGTGTATCGCTGCTTTGCTCCTAAAGGGACTTGCTGTGATGGGGCTGCTTTCCCTAGACCAGGCGTAGTTACAACTTCGCTTTAAAAAACGCTCGCGGTTCTGGTGGGGGGGCTTCGCTGTGACCTGGTGTAGTCGCTGCTTCACTTTCCCTCTTGAAGGGGCTTGCTATCTTGGGGAGCTTCGCCGAAACCTGGTGTAGTCGTTGCTTTGCTCTTAAAAGAGATCGTGTGGCTGGGGGAGGCTTCGCCGAGACCTGGTGTAGTTTGTGCTTTGTTCTTGAAGGGACTTGCGCTGGTGGAAGTGTTTTAGATAGATCAGGTATAGTCACTGCTTCGTTTTTGAACGCGCTCGCGGTGTTGTTCGTGGGTTCAGCCGTAACCTGCTTTAGCCGCTGCTTTATTCCCCTCTTAAAGGGCTCGCTATGTTGAGGAGTTTTACCGAGATTTCCTGTAGCCGCTGCTTTGTTTTTGAAGGATGCTGGGGAGGGCTTTGGCCTTAAACGCACTTGCGGTATTGGGGGTGTTTCATCGAGACCTGATGTAACGGCTGCTTTGCTCTTGAAGAGGCTCGCGGTGTTGGGGCGCTCCACCGAGATCTGGTGTAGCCGTTGCTTCGCTGTTAACGGAGCTCGCGATGAGAGGGAGCTTTGCCGATACATAGTGTAGTTGCTGCTTTGCTCTTGAAGGGGCAGGTGGGGTTGTTTGGCTTCGAACTATCCCAGTTTGATCCGGAGCAAGTTGGAGCTTTGCAGAAGTTGCAGGGTTGCCTCGTTTTATTCTTTACGCCCTTCTGCTTTATTTTTAAAAATAAACTGACTTTCCCGTGCAAATACGTTTGCTTATATATATATTTTTCTAAGTGCCGTTGCGTATCAATAAAGATGAACATCTACACATAGGCGAGGGGGAGGGGGAATTTAATATAAAATAGATGTTGGAGTTACTTAGTTTTAAATTTATTATATTTAATGTTTTCTTCTCCGGTTCCTCCAGCGGCTACCGCTTCACCAATGTGGACCATTTTTTTTTCAATGAAAGGTCTCTATCCCCAGATGGAACATGAAACATTTTTATATTTTTATTCTACGTCGATTTTTCAATAATAATTATTTTAATTTGTAATATATATGAAAGTCTGCTAGACGCGCGTCACTTGGGGCGCCATCTACAAAACCGCCGCGTCTAATTATTGGAACTAATGCATCACGTGACGCAATTAGACGGGTCGGCCAACGCGAGTCTGTCAGTGCATTGTGCGCTGGGGTCTCACTAGTATAATTAAATCTGCGTAATTGCTGTTTATTTCATATTAAATAATTTAGAGGGAAATTGCGCATCAGGCATGGTCGAGGGTATACAAATAGTGAACCATGTCGTATAGACTGACCGGAACCAAAAATATATTTAGTGCAAAGCACAAAGTGCAACCAACAACTTTTAAAACTGATGTTGATGGAAATAATTATCGGAGCTTGTACATAATGTGTATAAATTGCAATCCCCGCATTTTCTACCCACGCACAGAACGCCACTGCCTATGTTCTATGGAAAATGGCAAGCAGTTAGCAATCAAACTAGTAGTATTTACGTAGGTTTTCATATTATCACTGTTGTTTTAAATTTCAATATGTCTATGTATTTCAGATTCCACAAAGAAATTAGAAGAGGTGTTGGAAGAATTCTGTGGATCTGGTCCTCCGTATAAACATAATCCGGATGGGGTGAGTGATTGTTCCGTATCTAACCCGTATGCGTGCTTAATTGAATGACATAAAATTGTTTCAAGCTTCTACTCCCTCTAGTCACGATCAAAAGGGAATTGGTGTATAATTCAGAGTTGCGCAAGCGATGTAATTGTTGTGAAATTTCGAAACGCAACAGCTATAAAATTCGTCCAATAGTTCCACGTCGGCGTTATAATTGCTATTTAATTTTGAATTTCTAATTATATTTTGAAAGTGGTTCTCTGAAGGTTTTACAGTTGCGCTTCGCGGTTGAAAATCGACTACCTTTTGCAAACTTATGTTTTCGACTCTAATTGAATGCCTGCGTGCTTTAACAGAACAATGTAGAACAAAAAAACACGATTTTCTTTAATAAATTTTTATCGATTATGAAGGTAGATGAAATTGCGTTCTTGTATACAGTATGATCAAAAACATTTTACACCATAAAAAGTTAAAAACTTTTAAAGTTGCAAATTTGTCTTCTAAAAAACCGAGTAGAATTATGTTTTAACAAAACACAACATGAACAACATTAAACAACCAGATTAATACAAAACAAAATTATTAAGACAATGAATTGTAACAATGACACAACATACGTACAGAGATAATCAGGGGTACGCTTCGTTACACGCTGAGCGGCAGCTGGCAGATCTAGTATTCCGGAACTTTTTCTCTAGTCGAGTCGGGGTGAATCGTGCAGGCTTGGCTGTACCGGATGCTGCGGAGCTCTAGGAAAAGCTAGCGGGGATGGTTTAGGTCATACTGTAAGTCTGAACTTGGTGCAGTAGCAAGGCTCTAGGAGGAGCCCGATGGGTTGGTTTACCTTAAGCGTTGGTTTCTAGACCGTTGGATTACGTTGGGTTTGACCCTGAAAACTAACTAACGTTCAAGTGGAAATGCGCTGCGTATATATGTTTTTCAAGTTGATTAGTAATACAAACAAACATTGACAGACGGAAAGAATTTAATATTTAATAAACAAGTGGCCGTTGCTTAGTGATGTTTGCAAAATACAAAAAACATATACGAATTTAGTATTTACAGAAGTCGCCGTCCTATAGCAACGTATAATATCGTTATTATTCAATAGATGGAGCGAAGCAGTCACTTTTATCAAAGCCAGCAGATGTGCTAAAGTATCGACACGAATGTGAAAAGGCAGGTGGCGCTAATCTGCTACACCTCACCATATTTCTTCTTCTCAAGTTTATTAATTCTGTGCGAAATGTTTCTACAATTTGACGAAGTAATAGTT
The DNA here is from genome assembly GCA_958336395.1 of Ctenicera cuprea. Classification (NCBI taxonomy): domain Eukaryota; kingdom Metazoa; phylum Arthropoda; class Insecta; order Coleoptera; family Elateridae; genus Ctenicera; species Ctenicera cuprea. The sequence continues at coordinate 81,106,382 of OY284486.1, read as the reverse complement.
TTTGTGCGGTAAATACTTTTTTCGGTTCAAAAAGAAAGTCAAATATTCAAAACAACGCAAGAAAATATCAATTGTGACAGCGACTGCAGAGCCTCTTGCGGAGAGTGAGTACATCGCTATTGTTGCCATTTGAGAAACGTCAAATCGTATCAGTACTTTAGTATACCTACTGGCTTTGACGTTTATATTTAAATAATTGTTATTGGACATCATAGAATTTGGACGAGGGCTGGTATAGGGCATAAAATTCGTAAATCATGTCAAGTTGAACACATTTCTAAACTTAATTTACAGAGATATGCGACTATTTTTCTAATATAACAGTAGCACCATATCGAATAATAAAATTATTATAAATACATCAATTTACCTAACGATTCTTTGATGAAATTGTAAGAGTGTTATTGGTTGCATATAGCTTTACATTTCAATTACTTTTATTCTCGTATTTTTAGGTTAGACGCGAATGTAAATAAAATTTAATGCCAATAATACCACGAAAGTTTTTGTATACTTACTTAGTTCAGTTTCTAATGTATCGCTATGGTTCTACAAAACTGTTTATTGCAGTTGGTTTTGTTGCTGAAAATCAGTGTTTTGTTCTGGTGGCGTATTTTGCAGTTAACTGCGATGAATCCAAACTGCAAACGTACACTACACAATACAGCAACTGTTCAAAATAAGCTCAACTAGCTTGTGAACACAAATTTACGTTTTTGTTCAAGGTTTAAATGAGTGAGCATTGGGATTATATTGTTTGAAGTATCTACGCTGCAGTTAATTTTTGTGGTTTTCATTTATAAAAACGTTCAAAATATGGTTCCGGTGCCTGTCTGTAACAGGTTTCTCAAAAAATATTGGACCGATCAATCGTCGTCGAGATCATAGGCGCCGGGTTTTTTAATTCTCAGGGGGGGGGGGGGGGGCTTAATGAAAATGAGCCGCAAGCAAAATTTTTGAATTTTTCAAGGTCAAACCGTCTTAAATTAAAAGTTAGGATTTGTGTTAAATTATATTGCCTTGGAAAAATAGGTTTCGTGGGCACAAGTTTTCGATTTTCTGATGTTTTTTTTTGTTAAAAAATTTAGTATTGCTTATTGCATATTGATTTTGTAGGAATTTAACAGAAATAAGCTATTTTGTACTCCGATGGTTTTGAAACGCGTTATTTTAAGTACATATTTTCATTAAAAAAAACAAAAAATGAACAGTAAATCTAATTAGAAACATAAAGTAACAAGAAGAACAGTACTACACGAAAACAAAACTTATTCCACAAAGTATTTCGTCTCACTTCTGTCTTGCCGATAAATAAATTTACAATTTTGTTTATATTTAAATCTGTATCTTGGTTTCTATGAATATGAAGTAGAGCCAAATCATTAAGTCTTTTTTGTGACATAGTTGACTTTAAATATATCTTTAACCTTCGTAAAGCAGAAAACGAACACCCTGCGCAACACGAAGATACAGGAATCGTTAATGCTACTTTAATAAATTTAATAAATTCCGGCAAAAAGTCGCGTATTACATTTGCATTTGCTGCGCCCCCCCCCCCTGATAATTTTCTGAGGGGGCTTGAGCCCCCCCGTATTCGGCGCCTATGGTCGAGATACAATAATAATGAGACACGAAATTTTAAGGGCTGCCTGACGGTAGAGAGGGCGCAATCCCCTCCACCAAGGAGCTTGAAACTGCAAAGAAATGTCTACGTGAAATTCTCGTACACACAAAATCTCCTTGCACTGTCCTAGGTGTATTTTTTTGTAACTTGTACTATCTCGTACCTAGATGGTACAAAACGACTCAATAACAGTATAAAACAGATGATTCGCTTTAATCAGGCATTTGCAAATTCAATTGTTCGCATTGTTTCGGTTTTTATAGGCCAGACAATTAGAAATTTTGATGTTAGGTATAAAGAACACGTACGTTGTTACAAATACAAACACCCACATAAAATGATGAATAAAAACTGAATCGTTAACGAACGAACAAATTGATCTCTTAAGTTCACCTCTATTGGACATTTTGGAATAAGAAATCAAGTCATCTGCAGACGATTACCGAGATCAAGTCACCAAGTTCTATTGCTATAACAACACTAACTGTTTACTTTTTCATATAACTTTTGAGAATGGCATGTCGAATACCTATAAGGTTAAAATAAATAAATATTGTTGATGTAAAAAATATTTTGTTTATACTCAATAAAAATTGTATTTATTGCAAATGTGTAAAGCTAAGACATTGATTTTGTTTTCCATGGCCAACACATTGTTCTTATTTTCTAAAATGATGATACTCGACAATGCATACTGAGTTGCAATTTTTGATACGGTAGCGTTCTTTGTTTGTTGTAATAAAAAAATGCAGTAATTAAAAATTGTATGTATTGTTAAAATGAATACGTTCGATTTACAAAGACAAAACAAGAGTTTGCAGTAGAATTTCCAGATATATTCTCCTAGGTTGAATATTGCGGGTATTTTGCTTAACATTATAGCACTTATCTTCGACTACACTAAAACTGCGAGTCGTAACCAGTTTTATTAGTTTCCCGTGGAAGTGTCTGTAAAATTATATTAAATAACTTTTATACATTTACATAAAATTGTAAATGATATGGACTCGAAGCTTTATATGTCATTTTGTGTACTAAACTATTCTTCGCTTAAAAGTGAATAATTTATAAAAATAATTCTTAAAGAGAAATAAAAAGGCTCTTACGGAAAAATTAAATCTTACAAAAAATAACAAATTTTTAAAAACAAAATATTTCATTTTTCTTTATTGGAAATTACACAGTGATTAAATATTTTTTTAAAGGGAAACAAAATTTCTTCTGCGGTAAATGTTTGTTTTATTCAGCTTTACCTCGAGAAAAATTAGTTTTTTTTGAGATAAATAAATACTCGCGGAAGAAAAATTTTTTTAACAACACCTGTGTTTGTTACTATTTTCACAGAGGAGTCAGCTGGATTGTTTGATCGCAAAGTGTTTCCTGAAGTTGTTGCTTGGGGAGCTTCAGTATCTCCTGCCTTCTGGACTGCGGTGAAATTTTTGTAGCAAGCTCTGGTATAGCCATGTTTGCTAACATCAAACTGTTTTGGGAAGGATTCACAAATATTATTGTACTTGGAGTCTTTAAAAGTTCTTAATCTTGCAAAAGATGCTTATGATATTTGATTCCATGTTGGGTCAGTTAATCGTAAAACGGATCTTTCAATATTGGCACGTGAGGATTTATCCAAAATAAACCATAATTCGTAGTTCGTGACTATTCCTTAGGTGAACATAAATCTCAAAAATGCAACAATAATATATTTGTCTAGAATTTATACATGATCACTTAAACTAAGATATACTACTTATACAAATAACAGTAAACTAGACAGAGCCCTTATTATGAGTAATAATAAGGGTAGAGATTGGTAGAGAATGGTTTTTCTACTGACACCGTATGCAAAAATGCAACTTTTTTGTTCTTGGGTATTCTTTCAATTAGTTGCATGGCGAACTGCGGATGCCGGTCATATGGTATTCAAAGTTAAGCACTGCCCGGTCTGGTCCCCACTCGGATGGGTGACCAATATAGGGGTATATCTGCAACCAACCGTGCTTCGGATGGCACGTTAAGCCGTCGGTCCCGGTTGTCATACTAACATCTTTGGCAATCGTAAACCATTTAGTGGAGCTTCTTCCCCTTTTGACGGGTAAGGCCAGCCTCCTGCCCGGCATACGTGCAAAGAGGGCTCACAGAACCCGCACTAGTTGCGGGTATTAAACAGGCCATTAGCCTATAACAAGAGGAAGAAGAAGAAGTATTCTTTCGGAAGTTTTAAAGTTTTTCGGTAAATTATGGTTAAAAGTCACACGTAATCAATGTGAGCTCTGATTTAATACGTTCAAATAAAATTATCATAAAAACTGATAGAGTTAACAAAAAATATGTAATTACAAAATGCATTGGTCATTAAATTTGGAACATTTCAAGAAAAAAATCATTTCTGTACCATACATAAACGAGTGAGAATTTATGCATTTTTAAATGTGGCAACTACATAATAGCGCGGCAGCCATATTGATGACGTCATCACACATCCCCCCACCACTAGAATTTTGTAAGACTCACTTCAATGTGAACTGTCACATTTTCAGCTGGTTCTGTTGAAAGATCATATTTTATCCGCCTTCCGGTAACAGTAACAATTTCCTGTAAAAGAACTTGTGTCAAGAAATTCATACCTGTCTTGGTCGTAAAAAAAGAACGAATGTGTCTCCGAAGAATAAATAAAATATAACCGCGAAAGGTAAAGAAAATGTCAGCATATACACATGTACAAACAATACAAGGAAAATATATAAAAATGGATTTTTATACAGCGACGTACACATAATCGAATATGAAAAATATAGAGAAAACGAAAGGAAATTTCTGTTTCTACCGTCTGTAATGTTTGGTTGATTCATTGAAAATAATGTCTCTGTTAGATCAACTAATTACATCCGGTACAGGATAAAACAATATCGTGTATGTAAACTTTAGGGGGTTGTTTCAAATGCATAGCTGATCTAGTTAATACTAAAAGGAGCAATTTCCGGAACGTGACAGTGCAAATTGGGTGTGGATTTTCCATCTAGCTGATGTTTGCTTAGCAGTCTGAACCCTAAATACTCTTAATAATTTTTACACTTAATTCACTTTACACTGTTTACAAAGAACTTAATAGCGATGAATGAAGTGGGCAATCCTTTTCTAAAATACATTAACAAGATTTAAGTTTTTCCATATCCATGGGCTAAAATTCCGCAATTAGCAACAATTTCGCGAGCCTGATAAAATGTCGGATAATTTAATTCGCTTCGACGCAACGTTTAAGTTTACTGTAAATATTGACTAGGCAATTATGGAGCATACAGCAAGTAGGTACGAGTAATTTTATTGCCGAAGGAGTATTAAAGGGGTAGTCATTAAAATTTACGCCGCTAATAAATTAATATTGAAGAAATTTTCAGGGGGAAAATAAATATTCCATTTTTTCATAATTACAAGAAAATATGAAGTTTTTAAAAAACAAATTTTCAATTATTGCCCAAAGTTAATTAAAGTGAAAAAAAATGAGCGAAACACTTCGCCTGGACTTTCCTATACTTATAGAATAACATTGTTTTATATTTTCCAACACTTTCGATATACACCTGCCTAGACACGACTAGTTAAAGTAAATAGTTCTTATAAGTTGTAACATCTTGAAACGGTTGAAGAAAGACCGACCGCTGCGCTGCGAGCATAAGGTTGGGTAAAATATTCGGACTGAATCAACGGAAGCGCGGAAATTGATATTTGAAAATATATTAATAACTCGAGAAGTATTATTTTTAGCAAGAAATTACTCTTATTAATTTGTATTTAGAATTTCAAAACCTTTCTGATTTTAAAGCCAAAATGCCACGCTTCCATTTAAAAAAAAGTTATTTTTTACTGTGGCCGCCATATTAAAATTGGAAACTCAAGTTTTTTTCTTAAATACAATCGAGAAGAATTTGCCCTACAACTTTGCTCTTGGGTTTGCGAGTCTATCTATTAAAATAAAAAAGTTAGCCTACACTGAACATTAAAGGACTAGTACAAGAATACAACTGCTGTAGAAAGTATGTGAAATTCTTCTAAGGACAGAAAGATTATTAATGGGAAAAAAACTCGATTTTTGATTTTTTGTAAAAAGATTCTCCTAAAGCAAGCAAAACAAGAAATCAATTTTTTAATTTTGTTGCGAAAATTGGGGGGGGGGGCAGTAGCCCCCCTAAATTTTAAAGTATCAAAAAACTATTACGATATTCGGATTTTGCTATCAATGATGAGCTATATTGCTTTAACAGAAATATTTTATGGCCCCCCGTTAAATAAATAAAAGGGTACCAATTTTCAATTTTCAAAAATTCACAGAGGGCGTCACAGTGAAATGATAGCAATGAGCAAAAAACAAAATTGTAGTAGATGCCTATCTCTATCAGCTTAAAAAGTTTAAACAAAAACGTATGGGCAGTTTTTGAGAAATTTTTTTTTGAAAAATTTCAAAATTTTGGAGTGATGTCATTGCGATCGTTTTTATATTTTCAAAATTAATTATATTTCATGGTATAGTACCCTTGAAGGGCTACCAAACAAGATGTAGTTGATCCCAATCAGATAACTGGTTTTTGAGTAAATGGGCGTTAAAGTCGAAATGTTCAAAAATTCGTAGCGGCCGCCATTTTAAAGCTAGAAAGTTCGGTAAACAATCGTTTGATTTGTCCTAAGGCCTTCTTTAATCTCCACTATTAAAATTTCCAAAATTCAGTTTCTGAAAAAAATGATACCAAAAAAACATGTCTAACTTCCGCTTCCGGTTTCGGTTTTTTTTTAAAGCTTATTTTGTCGGTGAATTTTTGATATACCCCCTCATTCCAAAGCACATCAAAATCGGTCCAGTCATTCCGGAGATATGGAGCGTAACGGACCCACCCACAGACCCACCCACCCATAGACAGACATTTTTTAAAAATTACTTTTTTGGGGTCCATGGACCCCCCCCCCCCCCCGACTATTTCCGTTAAAATCTCAACCTTGAAATTTTGCATGAAATCAATACTTCCCTACACTGAAAGTATATAAAAGTAAAAATTGCAGATTAGAAAATAACAAATTGTTAGGATTTTACAACATTGAAAAGATAAGCGGAATGAGATTTACGAAAAGTTCCCTGAAGCGTTATGAGATTATAAGAATCTTATTCAAAATTTAACCCATGTTTGACAAGCGACGCTGTTATGCACTTGGGTTGTTAGCATGTAATAGCACAAAGTCTTCAAAATAAAAACGCAAAATCATTCAACAATTATGTAACGTATAATTATAAAGTTAGTATTGCGTAATAGCAAACTACAGAAACCTAGAAATTGAATTGAAACCAATTATAAAATTTAATTACTTCTTCGGGTTTCCGTAAATTGTCGCACAACCAACAAAAGTTTAAGCACTGAGAACCGTACGGTGCATGTAAAAAGAAAAAAAAACATTTAAATTCTCGAAATATTTCTCTCTCGAAATATTTCAAATTTCAATATTTCTACTTCCGTTACGTAATCGTCACTTTATTTCACTGATTTGAGTTAGGTAATAAACTCCATTACTTTCTTCTTTTTCTTCTTCTTATAGTGCCATACCCTATTCAGGGCGTTGGCTACCTCTCTCCTTTGTCTGAGTTTGGTGCGCGGCGATAGATAATTTGCACAGACAGACATAGGGGACCTACAGTTTAAGATGGGCTCCGAACCACAGGAAGTACATGCACTTCTTCTCCAGAGAGGTTTTCCTGGGGAAAAATCCACCTCGCTGGTTTCTCGTTGCCTTGCGACGGAGAACGACCGGGCCGGGCATCGAACCCGGATCCGCTGCATTGGTAGCCCGCGTGCTTACCACTGAGCTACGGTCGCTCTTCCATTACTTTACTTAGTGAAATAATGAGATCATTTGGTGAAAAAGGGCATGAAAGTGTCATGAAAATGTCAAAAATTCATAATTTCTAATGCACTTTTGTACTTATTCGAACGGAAGTAGAAAAAATATTGTACGCAACACGTAAGGAAAACGGGTGATTATTTTACACATGTGATTACAATACTCGCCTAGCGGCTCGGGTTCTAACTTTCACAATCGTGCAATAATAACAACCCTCATTTCCTTACTTGTTGCATAAATAGCTATTATATCAGGCTTAATCTCCTTTTGTAAATTTTTTGATATTTTTCACTGAAATATTTTGAAATTGTTAATATTTTTTAAATAAACTAAAATGTTTGAAAATTTTAAACATTTTTGAATACTTTAAAAATTTTGAAATTTTTGTAACAAAAATTTATAAAATTTTGAAAAATTTAAGATATTTTGAGAGATTATGATATTTTTGAAAATGTTGGAAATCTTGAAAAATTTTAAAATTTTTAAAAATTTAATTGAAATTACAAAATTTTAAGAACTTTTGTAAATAGCTGAAAATTTTTGAAATTTTAATGCGTTTTAATGCCCTTTATACTAAGATTAAAATTTTCAAAATATCGAAATTTTTGAAACTTTTTGATAATTGTAATTTTTTTTTATTTTCGAAAATTTTGGCTTACTTGTTACATAAATAGCTATTATACCAGGTTGGCAGTCTCTTTTATAAATATTAACTGAAATGTTTTCGGGCTTTTATAAATTTGGGCCGTAGCCTCTTGATCCGATGCGATTAACCGTCCCTGTGAGTATTTCTGATATTAATGAGCTTCAGAATGTGGGATTGCACTAAAAATTCATCAACAAAATAAGCTAATAAAAATACGAAACCCAAATCAGAAGTTAGACGTGTTTTTTGCAGTATCTTTTCAGAAACTAAATTTTGTGACATTCGAACAAATCTAAACTTTTTCGTACTTCCTAGCTTTAAAATAGCCACAGCTTTAGAAGATTTTAACTTAAATGATTTATTAATTAAAAAAGAGGTGCCCGATTGGCATAATTTGTATTTATTATAATATCGCTAGGAAAACGTTGTGTTAGTTTGTAAAAGATTTTGTTGAGGGAATCGAAACTGTGTATGTTTTCAAAATTTTAAAAAGTATGAAATAAATGTTACACTAAAAACGGACACCGCGTTTTTGGTTATTTTGTAACCTTATAGAGGTTGAGATCAGCGACAGTAGGTATAAGGGCACCTGGTCTATCCCACGTGGCCTAAGCGCCGCCCCTCGACCTATGACAGCGAAGCGCAAGAGATTTAAATGTGGTGACTCGGTAGCTGAGCGCCATCTTGCGGTTCGACCTGTAGTGACTCGGCAGAGGCGAAAACCGAGGGGTTTACTTGCCGGGAGTATAAGATTGGCGTGAAGGAATGTAGCAATTAGAAATTTGCCCCACTAAGACTTGGCTTTTTAAGGATGTTACCTGTTCCACAGCCGCCTTCTCCAATATACTGATCTTCTTCTTCGTACATCCTTTGCCCTTTAGAGCGTCGGATCCAACATACTGATGTTTATTTTAATTCCGTGTGAGGGGGGCTCCGCTGGTACTACTTTAAGCGCATGCTCGTCAGAAATAAAGGTTATTTTATTTAGAACATATCTCGAAACAGCATGAGCTTTCTTATCAGTTGTAACCGCATAATAAGGAGATAAAGGTTTTGCTAGCTACTCTACTGATTCTAATTCCTTGCCAACATTGCACAATATTATATCTAGGCAAGTGAACCATTCGGTTTGCGTCTCTGCGTGTCACTACAGGTCGCGTTGTAAGATGGCGCCACCGGGCTGCCACATTTAAATCTCCTGCGCTTCGCTCTCATTTGTCGAGGGGCGGAGCTTATGTCACCTGGTAGGAGTGGGAGCGGGGGGGGGGGGGGCACAACGTGTCTTCATACCTACTAGCTACAAATTGGAGTTTCAGTTTTAATAAACGCCGGAAGTTTAATGTCATTGCAGCACTACCATACCCAACCAATTATTTAGTGACCCATTTTTTCTTCGGTTTGTGGTTATCTTTAGTTCCATGGAATCTGTTTCGAAAAAAAAATTAAATATTTTTTTCTCACGAAAAACGTAGAAATTCAATTTGTAACTTTAGATTTGGAATTTCCGTTAACGTTTTAGTGCTCGACTGGTTTACTCGATGACGTAACTATTATTACACCAAGTCCGCCACCACGGCGGGGGGGCATAGAGTTAGAAAGCCTGACGACTCGTTTTATTTTACCAACATACAGGGTCTTCCTAGTTTGACTGCACAAGAAGTAACAAGTATACAAAAAGTCTTTCAGTTCTGGGCGGCTATGGATTATAAAATGCATGTCTTTACTATTTGAAAGACATTTTCGTAATAAAAAAATCCCAATTTTAGATCCACGGATAGTATTTTGTAATCTCACCCTGCTGGGCCCAAAAATTATTTGAAATTGTTGGCAGTAATCGTTGCAAACATAAGAACAAGGTGCAATGAAAAAAAAAGTAAAATCTTGTATAGAAATAAAAGTTTACCTATAAAGATTTTACTGTTGTTCTTGTCACAAGCGCTCTTTACATTCCAATCACTTCCAAATTTATTAAAGTAAGTTTTGGATCAAGTGCGGTGAGATTACAAAATACCATCCCTGGATCTAAAAGGTGTTTTTATACCTTTTTTACAGTACAGTCAATATGGGAAGACCCTGTTTCGGAATTTGTACGCTACTAATGTTTATTTTAGATCTCTCTCAGAAACTTGTGAAAGATATTTCATAAACCGAAGTATACAGCCTAAGAGCACATTACGGCATTGCACAGAACAAACTACTGTAAAAACGAGACGGCCGCTGCTTCAGCACTTTCCCTTTTATTAGCAGCAATTGAAGCTAATTTAAAATTTAAAAAAAAATTATACGTTTATATTTACGTGAAAGCTTTCTATAGTATTTCTTATCTTATAGTCACCGTTGGCGCCTAAAACGTTGATACAAGAATATGATATGTAACAATTTCTTTTTTCTTGGGGTCTCTTATCACTAATCTTTTTGATTTTGTCTTTAGGATTTTAAGATGTCAATTTTAGATAACTGTAGGTTTCAATTACTTTATTCATTTCACACACGCGTGTACAAATTTGTAATGCTTCATATAACCACATCAAGATAATTAAAAAAACAGGCGGAAACTCAAGACTAAAAGCGTGTATCCTATTTCAGATAGGAATCAGTAATTAATTTTAGATGTAAGTCAGTAATTAACTTGTCCTTTGCTTGTAAACCTGTCATCAACACTGTAGGTACTCAACATAAAAAAAAAAGGTTTTCCGTTTAGATGACAGTCGCTGTAGAAAAAGAACCAATTTACGAAAGCTTCTTTATTGCTCGATCTCTTGCCGTTGATCTCCTCATGATTGTTGCATGTGCTCGTGTATTACAAGGGACAGAACAAGGGTTAGAATTAAAGACTACTTGCATGGGAGGATCGAACGTGAATTCTATTAAATAATAATTCTGACTGGTTTCTGATGATAATCAAACTTCGTAAACTTTCCGGCCTGAAACTCGCCATTGTCAGTGGGAAATAATGGTCACGGCTGGAATTTATATTATGCACTTAAAATTGCCAATATGTGAATGAATTTATGAACGATAAATGCATTGAGTGTGCACTTAAAATTAGCAATATATGAATTATTAAAATAAATTCTTGCCGAAATATGCACTTTACAATTTTTTTTTATTATACCTGCATCATAATCCTTGCAAAACAAACCAAAAAGCGTGCGTAAACCCAACATTAAAACACCCCGGGTGTTTTAAAGTTGCTAAGCAACAATGACGTCATCAATTTTGAAGCAACAAATTACAGACACGCGAAAAAAATAATTCGAATTCACATAGCAACATAAACAACAAAGAATGCTAACCAATCTCCAGGTAAATGATATGACGTCACATCATAGACTACTATGTAAGATGAATCAAAATCAAAATGCTCCTTCCTAGCTATATTCTTCTTATTTTCTAGATTATGATGCAGGTATAGTAAAAAATAGCGTATAATACACGTGTATAAGAGCCTTTAAAGCACTGCTCCGTTAAAAGGCACTCGGCTTCGCCTCGTGCTTTTAAACCCGTCGCGCTTGCTTATACACTTGTATTATAATATACTATTAATTTTTTTTTATCGATAGTCGTTAGTGGTTGTAATTTTTTAAAGAACAACTACGCAGCAGAGTTTTGTTTAATCTTTATATCAGTCTTAATAGTATATTAAAACACAAGTTGCATAAGGCATTGTCTTAACGTACGAGTCCAAGATTGAAAAACGAGGGAGCGTAGCGACCGAGTTTTTCAATGGACGAGTGCGTCAAGACGCCTTATGAAACGAGTTTTTTATACAATTTTTTCTATTGAGGAGAATTAATGAAAAAACGTTATAAAAAATTGCTGCGATCAAATTTGGTAAATTTAGTATGTATATGTTGGCATACATACTAAATTTACCAAATTTGATCATGAATACCAATCTTTGTTGGTGAAATTTTACTAAAAACAATGCTTTAAAAGAGAGAATTTTTGACCTAATTTTTTTTTAATTAAAAAAAATATAGAAATTTTGCTGAATTAAAAAAAAATCCAGACACACGGACACCAATACAGCACTCGCTTTATCAATCTTCCAAGGTATTAAAATCTGCTTATTAGTCAAAATATTTGTTATAAATTTGCTTTTCTTTTACGCACAACTCGTATATCGGTGTTGAAGCTCAAAGCGAAAACGTCGACAAAAGTTGACATACATCCGAAATCCTTGAAGACAAATACACAATCTTCTTCAAATTCTTGTGAAAATTTAAAATTTTAATAAATTTTGAATTTCTGGAAAATTTTGATAAAAAAAAAAAATTGGAAAATCTTTGTAAATTTGGAAAATTTATGAAAATTTGTGAAAATTTTTAGTTTTTAGAAGTTTTAAGCCATTTTGAAGATTTTGAGAACTTTTGACATTTTAAATTATTTTTAAAACATGAAACTAAAAATTTCCAAAAATTAGGAAAATTTTGAGAATTATGACTTAAAATTTTAAAAAATTTTAAGTTTTAAAAATTATTGGAGATTTTGAAAAATTTCCAAAAAACCAAACAGAGAGACACCACTACAGCAGCCGCTTTATCGTTGTTCCAATGTCCTAAAATCAGCTTGTTCGTCCAAAGTGTTTTCTTCGCACACCTCGTTTACATTATAGCGAACATAAGCGAACGAACGAACTCGTTCGTAGCAATTCGCTAGATGTAAACGGTGAATAGTACACGAACGAACGAATTCGTTCGCAATCGGTCATGTTCCGGCCGGTGTCGGTAAATGAGCGAATCATCAAAGAAAATTCGTGCTCTGTGTAAACAGTTTAAATACGTAGACGAGCATTCGGCAGTTCCTTGCAGAAGTGCAACACGAATCCCACATGATGCTTACGAATGTATGGATCATCAACGAATGCGAATGCTCTGCTAAGTAGGGATGCAACGGATATTCGGTTTTTATCCGTTATCCGGCCTATCCGGCCATTTCACCGAATATTCGGTTTGGCCGGATAATAGAATTATCCGGCCGGAGATTTTTCTTCAAGTAAAAGAGATTATACATGCAATTTGATTTGAAAGTATAAACTATAATTAACTTTTAAAAAAAAAAGGGAACCGACTTCAAATAAAAACACAAAAGTGACATAAGTTAACTAAAAAGCAAAAAATAAATGTTTTTTATACAACAATTTAATACTTATTTGTTGTTCCGTTTAATGTAATTAAGAAATTGCTGTTTATTATATAATTATTAATTGTTTTATAATTTTGAAGTCGGTGCCAAGTAAAACATAATAATTATATACCTTGCTGCAATAACAAATTAGATTCGAATTTTTGTTTTACTTGACACCGACTTCTAAATTATAAAACAATTAATAATTATATAATAAACAGCAATTTCTTAATTACATTAAACGGAACAACAAATAAGTATTAAACTGTTGTATAAAAAACATTTATTTTTTGCTTTTTAGTTAACTTATGTCACTTTTGTGTTTTTATTTGAAGTCGGTTCCCTTTTTTTTTTAAAAGTTAATTATTTTACAATTTTAAGTGATGGGTAGACCTAGTAAAGATGCTTCTCGAATGAGGAAATGACGGCTAGTTGAAACGGAAGATGAAATACGGAAACACTAAAAAGTCGGTTAAAAAAATAGATTTTGAGGAGTATCTTCGAAGTTCAAGCTCCAATACCAATGAAATTATAATGGGACCACCTTGGAACTATACTGAACCCATCACAAAAAAATTATTAAAATCGGTTTATAAACAAAAAAGTTATGCCCGAACATACATAAAAAAAAAAAAAATAAATAAAAAAAAAAAAAATATACAGACGAATTGAGAACCTCCTCCTTTTTTTGAAGTCGGTTAAAAATAATTGAAAGTAAGAGAGCAAAAACCCCCATAAGCCCAGTATTTTGCAGATCTGCATAAAATTACTAAATGTATATTATTGAAATCAGCATTTATGCGAGTTAAAAATTTGAAATGATTTCAAACAACATAAATAAGTATTATTTATTAAAATCACGAAGTAATATATAACATAAGGAAGATGCATGAACCGCTTGTTGCTATGATGTGCAGGTCTCAATTTTGCAGTACATGTGACAGAGAGATCCGAGACAAGGGACCTATGAAAAGTACTCAATCGTCAATATTTTATTTTAAATGTCGACAAAGACCGTATATGTTAGGTTTAGTCAGTTGATTTCTCGTACTGTGTCGGATCTATCAAAACAGAACATATTTTAGTTTTAACCATTGTTAAAAAATTATTAATTTTTGTAACTACAGTCAAATTCGTTGACAGATTTCAAATCTTAATTGTGAAAAAAATAACAATATGAGCGCGAATTAGCACATCCTTGAAATAGTACATTTAGTAGTTTCCTTGTCTCTGTGCTCCCTCTCTCTAAAACAGTACAGAATAAGACCATAGGGTTCGTGCATTGCATACTCTTTAAGTGTATATTATGCTCTGTGATTAAAACCTAAATTTTACTGCGTTTAAGCTGAAACTACTTCGATAGTAAAAACTATGCCGGATAATCCGGTATCCGGCTATCCGGCTGAGCACCGGATACCGAATATCCGTTATCCGGCATTTTGAAAAAGTACTGCTCCCTGCATCCCTACTGCTAAGTGTAAACAAGAAAAGGCGAACCCTACCAAACGAACGAATCCATTCGTTCGTTCCTTCGTTCGCTTATGTTCGCTATAATGTAAACGAAGCTTAAAGCGAAGACGTCAATAAATGTTAATATACAATTGATATCCTTGGAAGACGAATACAAATTTGAAATTTAAAACAATTTTAAAATGATTCAAAATTATTATAATTTTTGAAATTATTGAAAATTTAGCAAATTTATAAAACAGAATCTTTGAAAATTTTAAAAATGTTGTAAATTTTGAAAATTTTCAAAAATTTTGTTAATGTTTGGAAATTTTAAAAAATTACATAACCGGCCTGAAATTCTTCTTATAATATTGGAAATTGTAAACAATTTTGAAATATACTATAATTTTTGCAATTATTGGAAATTTCCCAAATTTTTGACAGCATTTTTGAAAATTTTTTAAATTTTTTTAAATTGCAAAATTATTGTAAGGATGAAAATTTTAAAAACTCGTGAACATATGTGAAAACTTTTAGTTATTGAAATTTAAAAAAAAAATTGAAAATAATGAGAATTTTTGACGTGTTATAAATTTATGAAAAGGTTTAGATTATTAGAAATTTTAGAAATTTAAAATTTTTTTAGAATATTGAGAATTTTTGACCTTTTTAAATCTTTTACATATTTAAAAATTTTAAGTTTTGAAAATTTTCAAAAAAACGAATACATTATAATTGTTTTAATTATTTCAAAACTGTTGGTATAATATTGCACTGCAGAAAACCACTTACCCATCTTTTTACATTTAGTTCCGGATGAAGTGATAATCCTTAGCTACTTTTTTAAATAACTGAACGTGACTTGGGGCTGGACAGAAGATTTGTTTTCATTATAAAAATGATGGCGGTGTGAAGCTATATTTCGTGCAGTGCGTGAGCAATACAAGTTACGCGTAGCATTTTTATATATAAAACTTGACGTATAATTACAACTGGAAGGAATTTTTCATATAGTATTCCACCTACACACAACAAAGCCATTGAATTATTAAATAATTTAGCAACAGATGCTTAGTTTGTTTTTTCAAAAACGTTCATGTTTAGAAAATTAGACCTTGAACAAATTTCAGAATTTAGTACTTCAATTATAACGTTGGCAGCATATTTGAAAATAATAATCTGGTGCACTTATTTAAACAAAAATTAGTAGCAACGCCAAGCTAAATCAGTAGTGCTTACAAATAAAATTTCAAAATTGTAACGCAATTACTGCAAAAGTTATCGACAAAAAAGTGATTAGACTATTTATTCTTCAAAAGGTCTGTAACTCCGTAATGAAGCATTTTCGGACGTAACTTTTTTGTATAAAGTATCAATCACTTTCTGACGTTTGGCCACCTACAATTCCTAGAAAATTTTTTTGTTATTAACTTAAACTGAAATTGAGTTGGCAAATGCTTTAATATTCAAGCTTAAAATGTTTAGTTTTCAGATTTTAATTAATTTTTTCAACTTTAAATTAGAAATTTTATACTCGATTCTAATAATGAAATTGCAATTTGAATTATCTTTATTCATTATTTTTTCAAGAATATCCTAAAGTGTTTGCTCACAACTTTTCCACTTAATCAGTTTCGTATTTATTCAGAGATACATACTTGATCGACCCTTTTTTATTATGAGAAAAGCGGGAAATTATAATTAATTATTTTATCGCGGTGGTGGCGGTAGCGGACAAGCTTCATAAATTATGCAAGACGATTTACTTTTTCGGATATAAAAACTTTACTTGAAAAGAAGCTCGGAATTATTACGCTTTGTGACGTTTAACTAATGATAACGCAATTGTCAACGCTTTTTTGAAACGGTTACTGTCATCAAGCTAAAATTTTACTATTTTTTTTATATTGGTTAAAGATCTGATATAAAAAATGACCAAAATTTTTGTTTTTGTTTTTTTAAATCCTCACTTTCTTGAATTATTTATTTTGGCCACACTCCAACTTTTAGGTCATATAGATACTAGTGAACGAATGAAAATAATCGAACTATTCGATTACCGAAATATCTCGAGCGGTTGCAGAAAATCGTTCGAATGATTTAATGATTTTAAAATTTTTGGCTTTGCCTGCTATTAACAATAATTTTTCCACTCTTTTAAAAACAGCTGTATCAACATAGTTGTAAATTCAAAATTGCAGTTACCTTGCGCTGGGATGAAAAAATAATTCATTGAAATATATAAGTTTAACATCTGCTATCTCACTTTAACCTAACTTTCTGAAAGTGTGCGAAATTTAATACCTAATTATCCTAACTTGGACCTTCTTGTAAGATATGTTCTTGAATATAACAACTTTTATTTTGTAAATAGTTTATGTAATTTTCAACTACTGGCTGTACTGCTGCGGAGAAATTAAAAACACTCACATTGCGATGTCTTGGGTCCTTGGTGCGTACACCTACCGATGTAGAACTTAGCTGCAATAAGTCTGCGTTGGTTCCGCTGTTAGCTTGTTTACCATTTATTTCGCAAGGCTTAAATTCGATTCGCTGACTCGGCCAACTGCCCTGGCTTATGTTAATTTTGCGGTTTTCTTGGGCTAAAAGGTGAGTACTGGGACACACTATCCGCGAAAATGATTCAAATTCTTTTCTCTAACCCATCCAAGAAAGGTTTTGGACTCCAGCGTGGAGTCCGAAAAACTTGTATAGGGGGCCGCCCCTTCACGGCCAATGAATTGACAATAAATTTTTTTTTCCTTCCTAAATTTTACTTTTAATCTGGATCAGAGCGTCACTTGTGCAAGCAAGCGTTAAAGCGCTAGCCATTACATTGGACAGCTGCTAATGCCCAATGGGAATGCATGATACTACGAGTCGTAGTATCATGATTCGAGTGCAGACAGAATTCGCGTAATCCGAATTAATGAAAACGGCTTACTTCGCCTAGCAAACACGGGGACAACGAGATAAGAATTATATGATTTGAACATTCAGATATTACTGATGTTAGGAATAGCTGACACAGCAGTTAACACCGCACTGTTTGGCTTTTTGTGCTCATTTTGGCGCAGGGTCGTATTTGAAAATTTTAATATTGCTTTAGAAGTCTAAATGATAAAAAATATGAAAATATAAATAGATTTATTAATGTATAGGATAATCCTGTTAATAAAAACAAATGAATTACTTCTCAACCAAAAATAAAAAGAGATTCCTTATATAAAAATTGATAATCGTATTTATAAATGAATCGGAAATAACAATAAACTCATCGAGACTCTTAAATTGTTTGTATTGTTTTAAAATATCATAGTTTTTGCATAAATTCTAAGGTGCAAAGTTATTGTTTGTAGAGTTTTTGAAATAATTCCAAACAACAGATGTGTTTGTTCTTGGTCTCATTTTTAAAACGGAATTGATTTATAAAACAAAACGGTATCCACTTTTGCGGTATATCGAAATATTATTCAAAAAACAGGCCAGAACTAGCAATGAAATGCGATATAATAAAAATTCTGTGAGAAACGAATGTTTCGATTCAAAGAAGACACCGGAAGTTGAACGGGTACGTAAATAAACGGTGATTAAGCTACTGAAACTGATGAGGCGGCAGCGACTACTACGACTAACAGTGCCGCGCATCCGAGCACTCGAATTTGGAATAATTCGAAGCTAGAGGTTGGGCTGTTTTTACCGAGCGGTCCGAGGAAAGACGATGAGAACGAGAGTTCATTCATCAGAATATTCGAGAAGCAAGCCGAGAGCGTTTTTATTATTTAACGTATAGTTTCACCATAATTATTTTATCCAATGATATATTTGATAACTAAATTCATCGAAACGAATCATTCGATTATTAAATTTATTCAAATGTAAATAAGTCGATTAGGGAAATTATTCGATTATGCTCATCGCTAAATACACAGCCAATGTGACCGTGCTCCAGAATCGAACCAGAGCATATTTGAAACAGCTGCGTCAAGGTTAGCAGCTTTAACAGCTGCTTCACCGCCCGCCTCTTTTTTAAATTTTATTTTTTTATTCAATTTGATTATTTTCGTGTTTCCTTGATGGTTTTTCTTTGTTAATATTGAAGCCAACGCTTATATTAAAATTGCTTGCACCACTTAATTTGATAAAAACCGCTTTAAGAATATTCAATTCTGTCGTGAGATATTCAGCAATGATTCACATCGCTTCTGTCCATTAACATTATTAAAAGGAAACAGATTACATAAAAAAACGGAGAAAAAGAATTGAAGAAACCGATACTCGGCGCTACGTACGTACAGTTATGGCCAAACATAATGATTTAGTAAATTGGATATGCAACACACAATGCACATGCTGTATTAATATTTCATCGGTCAGGTAAAAACAAGTTTGTGATTGGTTAGGAAATCGGCGGAGCAAATAACAAACTTATCTCGTTTTAATCCTATTAATCACTAGCTAATGTCGTCCTAACTTACGACTGTGATTGTACCCATATGTCTGGAAACGTAAAGAAATCGTCCATTATCGTTTGTGAAGTAGCCGCCGCCGCTGCGACCGCTACTGCCACCACTCAGATACTACTTAGGGTATGTGAAAAAATGATGACAACGTCAGGCCTGAAATTTATGTGAGTTACGTGGGCGTTCAGTAGGCCATATGTATTTTGTGAAAAGGTTCACTGATCCGTTCAAACGGTTGACGATGGAAGCAGTGAATGATGAGCAATAAAGCACAATAAGACGCACGACGTGGCTCTCTTGTGTGGTCGATTTTACGGTTTGCACCAGTTACCGACGTACTTTTGTCGACTTCCCATTCATCCCATATACGTACACGTCCCCATCGATCTAGAACACGTCTTTCGCAATTTCTGCAGTAATCATCGGTTCGCGTTTCCATCCACTCGGGGACGTATAAACTGCAACCGGCTTCTGCTTACAAGACTCCAAGGAAATCAGCGAGTCTCCTCCCGTTTTCTCGACGCTCAATTAAATTTCTATTAAACTAACCAGATTTCGGTTTCCTTAACTGGAAATAAAGATCACGAAAATGAATAAATTAGGAAAATAAGACAATCCAATCAAGTTGCCCCCTAGACATGAACGACCCCAAGACAATTTAGGTTTCGACAAGTCGGTGCTCTGGAATTTGAAACTGGGGAT
This sequence comes from Ctenicera cuprea, assembly GCA_958336395.1. NCBI lineage: Eukaryota > Metazoa > Arthropoda > Insecta > Coleoptera > Elateridae > Ctenicera > Ctenicera cuprea. Next base: position 81,086,485 of record OY284486.1, on the reverse strand, counting down.
AGAGAACCGGTTTAGACAACCTAAAGGGCTGACACAAATAGAGAGCTATAGTCGATTTAGCCAAGATTGAACTAGAATCGTATAAAGTAAAGAAAATATGAGAAGGTGCTGTAGAGCAGATGATTATTTGGTTTTGCCCCATTTGGACATCCCTGTTTACTTTCTTTTAATTGGTGCATTCAAAAGATCGAAAAAATAATTGGAAGTTTTCCAAAAATTTTCAAAGAATTTAAAATAAATTTTTCACATTTCAAACAATGTATAATAATAATAATACTAAACCCCTAAACGAGCCTTTTTCGGAACCCCTTTCACTTTTAAAAAGGTTAGTTGATAAAGTCACCACGCACAGCCAAAGTGCCGATGTTCACGTTTTTTGGAATTTTAGATCGCCCCTCATTTCTATGTCGACGCTCCGATTTTCGAAATGACTTCGGGGCCCCTAGTGGAGTCCCCGTTTAGAACTCAACCATCTTCGAGATTTATTGAATTTCTCCCGCTAAGGTACTTCTAGACCAGCTAGAAGTTTGGAGTAAGATTGTAAAACCGTAAAAAAATTCGAATCTTGGTTTGCACCGCATGGAAACAAAATTGCTTCGCCAAGGGGTGGGGGGAGGTAAAATGAGCCGGAGAAATGGTAGATTTTGGCTCGGGCTTTACGATGTGCGATTTTTTGTGGTCGGCTTTTGCTTAAGGCCGCTAAACTTTTTTCTTCTTTTCTCAATTTCTCGGTCCCAAATTAGGCTAGGAGAATGGGACCGGCGGGCGTCATCCGACGCGCTAAAGGACCGGACACAACGCTTTATATGAAAAGCCAAAGTTATACACCCTTTGCTATGGCTTAGGCGAAAAATATACGCTTTTTTAAAGGGGAAAAATTGGAATAGTCGAAAATCGAATATTTAATGTTTATCAATTAGCGAACGCTTTGACGTCAAAAAATGCTGCCACTTAAAGGGATACTTATCGTAGTAGTCAAGTAGCGTAGGCTAGAACCATCCTGCAATATTGACCGATTTTGTATAATCGCAGCATTAAGCGCACTTTTGTGGCAACTACATGTACAAATATACGGGCAAGTAATTATTTTGTTGTCGATACCGACTAAGACTTCGCAACTACGCCAGTTGCACCTCTTAGATGACAGCATTTTTCGTCGTCAATAAATGATTGTTATTGTCAAAATTCAGCGTTTACCGTCAAATTGATTTTTTGAAGTTCTTAAATACGCTGTCACAAAAACAATTATTAATCGTGATAAAAACATCGTTTATGTCGATTTATAATTAAATTCTAAATTGCGTAAGCGATATTTAGACGACCAAAGATGATTTTTTTATTTTTGACGTCAAATATTATTTATTCACCTCGCAAAATGTTGTTTTTTTAATTTTTAGTGTCAAAAAATGTTACGTTGCCAAAACATATGTTCATAATGATGTAAGCTTCGGTAGTAACGTACATGGGAGCCCCATGATGAGGGCTAAGCTTAGAAGATGCCGTTGGTTATGGAGGTTTGTGGTATGTTAGCACTCACTAAAGCATTGCGTAAATCGAAATTAAATTCTTCTTTTTCGTTTAATTTCGAAATTCATATTTGTTGGTTCCAAGATTTTTGACGTTTGGTTTGATGTAAAGCAGTTTTAATATGTTGATTTACTTGGAATTTTGTATCGCATAACATCTATAACGATAAAAAAAATTTTTACTTCGGGCCTACATGCATATTCAATAAATTTGAACATTTGAACATACCATCCTGCTGCAGACTTTGCAAAACATATTGTTTTTCTGTAGCACCAGTTCCAGATAACTTGTTATTCATAATAATAGCAAGCTGCTGTCTTCTGGCATTTTTTGTATAAACAGAAACACACACACAAGGTGAACCACTATTTTGATATTTCTTACGAAGTGTTAGGCACGAAAAACAGAATGAAACTAATATCTGCTGCTTTCAAGAAGTACCGTAATTGCATAATTCTTAGAAATGACTGTAAAAATTCCAAAATTTGAAAATAACATTCTACCTGGTATAATCCGGGACATCCCCTCAAGAATACCTAGTAGCAGCACGCACTTATTGAAAATCCCAATGTACATCTTATTTTCTCCTCTTTTATGTTTTAAAATTTAACGCTTTTTTTGCGAATACAAAGAAATATATCTAAATATTCATTGATTCTAAAAATATGCTTCAAGACCCAGAAATATGCAAAATATTTAAATTAAAATTGGTGTCATTTAATTGCACATACAGGATGTTAATGAATTGTAGGGTCAAACTTCTAGGGCTTGCAAAACACAACAAAGCGAACTACTTTTGTTAATAAATGTGTGGTCAAAAGTGTTTCCTTTAGAAAATAGAGCCTCTTAAAGATTCTTTATGAAGTACCTGAAAATAGGCAACCCAAATTGCATTTTCAATTATTTTGTACAGGTCACACGGGGTTTTAAAACAAAAAACGATCTAGACATATATGCATTCAAATAACGTCAAGTTTGACGCAATTCGATATTTTGGTGATATTTATTGACTTTTCTTGCATTCGTTTCTTGCTGTGCCTTTTATAATTCTTTTTTTTGTTCTGTGTTTCGTATTTTTGCGTTATGGCGAATTATACTTTTGCCGAACAGCATGACATGATGTTCATGTATGGAGCTGCTTGGGATAACGCACGCGAAGCTACTCGCCTGTACCAAGAACATTTTCCGAATAGGAATCATCCATCGCACAAGGGCTTTAGTGTAGTTTCACGTCGGCTGCGGGAGGAAGGTACATTCGTTGTCAACAGACACAACTGTAGAGCTACCAGAACAAGGCGAACGGTGGATTTTGAGGAAGAAGTTTTGGAGAGAGTGGCTGAAAATCCTTCTACTAGTTCAAGAGCCATCGTTCATGAAGTGGGAAAGAGGGCTTTATTTATCCTGTAATAATTTCCGTCGTTATGGAAACAAATAGTAGGTAGTAAATTGAGTTGCCTACATTTAGGCGCTTCTTAAAGAATCTTTGAGAAGCTCTATCCCTGAACGGATACACTTTTGACCACACATTTATTAACAAAAGTTGTTTGCTTTGTTGTGTTTTGCAAGCCCTAGAAGTTTGTCCCTACAATTCATTAACACCCTGTATTTAGATATCATAAAATCCAAAACACCCACAATTTTAATGACCTAGTGTTTAGTTATTTTGTGACTCTGAAAGAAAGGCGTGTGTATCCAATTTACAGAAATTTTAATTAAAAGCAAACATTTTTTTGTTTTAAATTTGTCGCGCTCGCGTAATAAACGTTCACGAGCCGCCGCTGAACTGAACAAATCAAAACAATATTTATCAGATACATTTTAGAGCCTTATCTAAAATGTTAATAGTAGGTATAATGATGAAAAATATTATTGCGTGCCAACACAACATATTTGTTAGTAGATCCACAGGTATTTTTATTTACCGAGCTGGAAAATTCGATATGCGATATACCTACCTCTCTCGCATTTACCTTTAATCGCCTTTCTGCTTTTATTAGACCGTGTAAAAATTTATGAAAAGAATGCCGCAGTCATCATACTTTGCAAATACCCATAAATGTTCTGGAAACCGTTCGATAAATGTCAAATGTCACCCGTGTATAAAACACACATACACGAGTGTACGGGAAAAATGATATTTTCTCTCGGACTCGCTTTTATATACTGCAAGAGTTGCCTTTTTTATAAAACCGGAATTAATTTTCCGATCCTCTACCATTCCCTTGATTACGACTAAGACTAGTTTTCCGGTAAAAACGAGATTATGTAATTCAGCTCTCCGTCTCGAAATTCTATTACATTTGGTAGTGGAAGTTTTCCGTTTGTTTGTGTTTCCCTTGATTGCATTAGCGCAGTTATATGCTACTCCGAAAAATGTTCGTTACATTTTCAACTTTGTTAAAAACGTTCCGGAACTTTGTTTTTGGTTTTACGTTACCTAGTTAAATGCGAATTTTTACCTTCCTCCCTATACGAATTTGGAGCAAATGAGTTCATTCAGCGAAGTTTGTTTTGCTTTGAGTTTACCGGCCGATGTACGAGTTATGCCTAAAAGAAAGGTACATTTACGCCAAACATTTTAACCTAATCTGCTCATAAGCAGGTTTTAAGGCCTTGGGAGACCCATAAAGCGGACCCTGCAGAGGTGCCTGTGTGTGTCTGGATGTATGTCCGTGTAGTTGTATACACTTTACAGTTCAGACGCCTTAACACAAATTTGGCTCAATAATTGCAATAAAATGACACCGCAAGAAAATGAGGTTGGTCCGCCACAACAAAGAGGGGGAAGGGAGGGTTGCTCTGAGTCAAAATAGACGCGCTCGAAAATAAATTTGTATTCTACGTATGTCGCAGAGCCGATCTGCGTAAGCCCGATATTCCTACCACCTCCCAGTGCCCCCTTCCCAACGAATTTTCGATATATTAAAAATGTACGAATTTCGGCTTTAGCTTAGCCCTCAACATAGGGCTCCCATGTACCTACGTTACTATCGAAGCCTACATCATTATAAACATATTTTTCGGCGACATAGCTTTTTTTGGCATTAAAAATTAAAAAAAAAACATTTTGTGACGTGAATAAATAATATTTGACGTCTAAAAATCGCTTACGCAGTTTAGAATTAAATTATAAATCGACATAAACGGTGTTTTTATCACGATTAATAATTGGCTTTTTGACAGCGTATTGAAGGACTTCAAAAAATCAATTTGACGATAAAAGCTGAATTTTGACAATAACAATCATTCATTAAGGTCGAAAAAAGCTGTCATCTAAGAGGTGCAACTGGCGTAGTTGCAAAGTCTTAGTCGGTATCCACAACACAATAACTACAAGCCCGTATTTGATGTAGTTGCCACAAAAGTGCGCTTAATGATGGTTTTATACAAAATCGGTCAATATTGCAGGATGGTTCTAGACTACGCTACTTGACTACTACAATAAGTATCCTTTTAACGTCAAAGCGTTCGCTAATTGATAAACAATAAAGATTCACTTTTCGACTATTCCAATTTTAATAAATTCCCAAATTTATTTTTACAAATTTTCTAAATTTTCAAACATTATTTAAAAAATTATTAAAATTTCCAAAATTTGCAAGTTTTTTATTTCAAAAATCTTAAAACCTTTTATCTCAAACTTTTTAGAAGCGTTTACAATTTCCCGCAATTTTCAACATTTCATAATTTAAAAATTTATCAGTTTTATATTTTTCAAAATTTCAAAATAATTGAATTTTTCTCAAAATTTTTACACTTTTTAAGTTTTTAAAATTCCTCGCAATTTTTGAAATTTAAAAGTTATTAAAATTTCAAAATTTTTCAACAATTTTAAAAATTATCAATTATTTTTGATTATTTTGAAAACCCAAAAATATTATTTTTTTTAATAATTTTCATTATTAAAAAAATTAACAAAATAAAAAATAAATTTCAACTTAACCTTAATCAGATTTTAGAAATTTTCAAAAATTTCAACATTTTTCAACAATTTACTTTCAAATTTCAGAAAACTTTTTTTTCAAAAAATTATAAAATTTTTAAATTGTCCTTTCTAAAAAAATTTAAACTTTTTAACTCAAAATTTTAACAGTTATTAGGTTTTCTAAAACTTTTGATATTTTCAAAACGTTTCAAATTTTCGATACCTTTCAAAACCCAAAAGATTTTATATTTTAAAAAATTGTGGTAATTTCCAAATAAATTTCAGTATTTTCAATTTTATAATTTAAAAATATTTTTTAAAAACATCCTGCCTAAAATACTTTCAAAATGTTTTACATTTCCATAAAACTGTCACAATTTTCAAAATGTATTAAAAATTTTCAAAGAAATCAATAATTGCGAGAATAGTCCCGTGGCGGGCGGTCGCCTGGTAGCTTTCTGTAAATTAGTTGTTGATGTCTGGAAAGTCTAGGAACATGACGATTTTTTTGGACAGTACATGATGCTGAGCGGGTATATTAGGAATACGACAATGAGGGAAGATACGTCAGTCAGACAGGAAATTGAAAATGTTGAAACGGCGATTTTATATTGGAAATGCAGTCAATGATACCAAGATATTTGAAATTTTCCGAGCTTGTTGCTGCCGCTGCCGGTTTTCTTTCGAATGCATATCAAATGAAGTGAAAACATAGCCGTGCATTTGATCTGGTTTCTATTTTCTTTTTTGGCAAACGTAAGCCACGCTTCCGGAAGAGTAACTCAAACAAAATAAGAAAAATATATAGATTTCCTAAAAGAATCGAAAATAAACCAAAAATAACTAAACTGGTTTTATATTGAACGTTATGTGATAGAAGTTGTAGAAGTACGAATGATTTTTGTAAGTAAACATCTCATGTCAGGTTAAAAGTTGAAAATTTGAATAGGAATAAACAGAAATGACACAACCGAGCAGGAAGCGTTAATTATGCAGAAAGCTGTGAAAAACAAGAAGGGAGCTGAATGTGAACTCCAGAAAACAGTACGTTATTGATTCATGAGAGCAAGGCAAGCTAAATATGTTGGTTAAATAGAAAAAAAAACGCCAAAGGAAAAACCAAAAAAATAACGAAGCGGGCGCCCGCACACCGTCGATTTCCGATAGGTATTGAATAAAATTAGTTAGAAGCGAATTTCCAATTTCCAATCCAATTTAAAACAAAAAATATATATTTTTGTTTTTTTGGGATAAACGAACAAATAAAAATTCGTCTACAAAAAATAGAGGTGGGGGTAAGATCGGCATCCCTAACATTATTAAATCTTAAAATTAAAAATAAAATCTTATTCCACTATCATCGATCAGTAATTAAGCTTAAACTCGAATGTTTTATCGTCTTCCGTTTATTTATTCGGGTTTACTCGGTATTAGTCGGCCGCGGATTTGCGACGATAAGTTTTTGTTTTCTAACCGCAGGTTCGCCACAGTTTTCCAGTCAGAGATTTTTGCTGTTTTAAGTTGTGTTCAGGAAAACCTTTGTTAGTGTTACCCCAACAAGCCAAGCAACCTCAAGGCTTTTGGATCTGTCATGAGCAAATCAATGCTGTCGTGAAACCCTAAGCAGACTTAGTTCTAAGTTGCAGGCTTCCGCGGCCGTTGTTTATAACAGCTAGGCTTCCGGGTTGGAGCCGCGTCATCGGTGCATGAACTGCCGACGACCAAAATCCTAGCTCGTACTTCCACCTACCTCAACCGTGTGATCCGCGAATCCATAGAAATATACAAAACTCCTAACAATATTAACCGAGACCACAGCTATCCCCTGCACAATGCCTACAAACTACTGTTTCCGACTAAATCCAAGCCCCGCCCTGCAACCGCTACAGCCCGACAGCCAATCACAGACCCAGCATTCACACCTTGTTACCCACCCGTCCTTTATAAACCCGGTGCCTGCACCGGTCTCGCCAGTTGTGTTCCAGATCCCAAAGTGATCACAGCCCTGAAGATGTCCCGTGGAACCGAGGACGAAACGTCGGCAGTTCATGCACCGATGACGCGGCTCCAACCCGGAAGCCTAGCTGTTACAGACTTAGCTCATTTAGGTTTAGCTTAGTGATGGACAAAATTGACGATTTTTATAATCAAATGATTATCATTCGAACAAATTTAACAATCGAATCAGTTTTTCGAATTTAATCATTCGGATGTACCTATGCGATAAAAAGTAGTAAAACGCTTTCCGCTTGCTTCTCAATTGGTCTGATGAATGAATTTTCGTTTTCAAAATCTTTCCGCGTCTCGATCGGTGAAGCGAGGTAAATATTCGGCTTCGAGTAGTCAGGATGCATCGATACAATCATGCACCGCTAGTCGTACTAATATCCTAATGTTCAAATTAAATCATTTTTATCTCGTTGTCCCTTGCGTTTGCTCGGCGAAGATTTGCGTCATTATTCATTAGAATACCGCGAATTTTTTCTGTAGTGGGTAATTGTACCTGTCTAATGTAATGACTAGCTCTGAAACAGACAAAATCGAACATTTTAAAATCAATAAATCATTCGTATAATTTTCCTAACCTCTCGAAATATTTTGATAATGGAATGGTTTGATTATTTTCATTCGAAATCATGTTAAGCTATTTTACGTGTCGAACTATTACGATTCAATGTTATTCCGATCTGCGAACTCGTTTTCCAGCAACGAGGCGTTTCAACGTTCGCCTCGGAAGCTGAAACCAAAAATTGTACAATTATTCGAATAATTTTCCGTAACATCTCGAAATATCTCGAGTAATTTTGATAATCGATTATTGTCATTCTAAATCATGTTAAGCTGTTTTGCGTGTCGAACTATTACGATTCAATGTTATTCCGAACTGCGAACTCGTTTTCAAGCAACGAGGCGTTTCAACGTTCGCCTCGGAAGCTGAAACCAAAAATTGTACAATTATTCGAATAATTTTCCGTAACATCTCGAAATATCTCGAGTAATTTTGATAATCGATTATTGTCATTCTAAATCATGTTAAGCTGTTTTGCGTGTCGAACTATTACGATTCAATGTTATTCCGAACTGCGAACTCGTTTTCAAGCAACGAGGCGTTTCAACGTTCGCCTCGGAAGCTGAAACCAAAAATTGTACAATTATTCGAATAATTTTCCGTAACATCTCGAAATATCTCGAGTAATTTTGATAATCGATTATTGTCATTCTAAATCATGTTAAGCTGTTTTGCGTGTCGAACTATTACGATTCAATGTTATTCCGAACTGCGAACTCGTTTTCAAGCAACGAGGCGTTTCAACGTTCGCCTCGGAAGCTGAAACCAAAAATTGTACAATTATTCGAATAATTTTCCGTAACATCTCGAAATATCTCGAGTAATTTTGATAATCGATTATTGTCATTCTAAATCATGTTAAGCTGTTTTGCGTGTCGAACTATTACGATTCAATGTTATTCCGAACTGCGAACTCGTTTTCAAGCAACGAGGCGTTTCAACGTTCGCCTCGGAAGCTGAAACCAAAAATTGTACAATTATTCGAATAATTTTCCGTAACATCTCGAAATATCTCGAGTAATTTTGATAATCGATTATTGTCATTCTAAATCATGTTAAGCTGTTTTGCGTGTCGAACTATTACGATTCAATGTTATTCCGAACTGCGAACTCGTTTTCAAGCAACGAGGCGTTTCAACGTTCGCCTCGGAAGCTGAAACCAAAAATTGTACATTTATTCGAATAATTTTCCGTAACATCTCGAAATATCTCGAGTAATTTTGATAATCGATTATTGTCATTCTAAATCATGTTAAGCTGTTTTGCGTGTCGAACTATTACGATTCAATGTTATTCCGAACTGCGAACTCGTTTTCAAGCAACGAGGCGTTTCAACGTTCGCCTCGGAAGCTGAAACCAAAAATTGTACAATTATTCGAATAATTTTCCGTAACATCTCGAAATATCTCGAGTAATTTTGATAATCGATTATTGTCATTCTAAATCATGTTAAGCTGTTTTGCGTGTCGAACTATTACGATTCAATGTTATTCCGAACTGCGAACTCGTTTTCAAGCAACGAGGCGTTTCAACGTTCGCCTCGGAAGCTGAAACCAAAAATTGTACAATTATTCGAATAATTTTCCGTAACATCTCGAAATATCTCGAGTAATTTTGATAATCGATTATTGTCATTCTAAATCATGTTAAGCTGTTTTGCGTATCGAACTATTACGATTCAATGTTATTCCGAACTGCGAACTCGTTTTCAAGCAACGAGGCGTTTCAACGTTCGCCTCGGAAGCTGAAACCAAAAATTGTACAATTATTCGAATAATTTTCCGTAACATCTCGAAATATCTCGGGTAATTTTGATAATCGATTATTTTCATTCTAAATCATGTTAAGCTGTGTTGCGTGTCGAACTATTACGATTCAATGTTATTCCGAACTGCGAACTCGTTTTCGAGCAACGAGGCGTTTCAACGTTCGCCTCGGAAGCTGAAACCAAAAATTGTGCAATTATTCGAATAATTTTCCGTAACATCTCGAAATATCTCGAGTAATTTTGATAATCGATTATTTTCATTCGAAATAAGTCATGTTGTTTTGCGTGCCCGATACATGTTATTCCGATCTGCGATGTCGTCTAAGCGACAATTTTCAAAAAGTCAAAAATGTTACATCTAAGAACCTTGAAGATGGCGAAGACGCTTTTCCCCACACATCCAGTTTAATTTACCAATAAATATTCGCGAACACTAAAGGGTTGAATCAGGGGCGGGTGTGGTTCTGTACGTCGCCCTGAAAAGCGTGAATATATCGCAGGCAGCTAGCAACATATCTGATAAGAAGTAAACTCGTGTATTTCTATACATTTTGCAAGTAATCTCTTCTATTCATAGTGTACCACAAATTACTTCCGAGCTCTCTCTGGCACGTACCGGAATTAAATAATGGCGCTTAAAAAAGAGTCTTGTGTGATATATTTTCTTGTTCTGGTGCGTAAGTATATAATTCCGAGTAGCATGAAGTAGGTGAGTTGAAGAAGCAGACGAACACAATGAAGTCGTAAAAAGTATGTTCCTGGTTACGTTGTAATGATGAAATACTAAAAAAGCTCCGCTGTTCTCTTTAAAAACTAATGAACCGCAAACGCTAAGATCTTTCTATCCCTCTGGAAAGAGTAGCGCACGCTTCACGTCTTAGTAATTTTATTTCGCGAGCCTTCTTTTCCACATAAAATCTCCTTATTTATTTTTAACAACTTTTTAATGATTAATATTCTACGACGTGTGACGTATTTATTTTTTGTATAAAAGAATTTTATACATTGACAGTATCTTAAGAGTTATAAAAAAAGTTTGTATAAAAATTACTTGGAACTCGTAAAAGGCATTTTATTCACATATTATAGAAAAGGTTCGTTTTAACGTGAAGGCCGGATTTATATGCATTTACATTTTTTTTTATACGTAATTGCGGGTTATTTTTTTGCAATGTTCTTTGCGTTTCGCAGCATTGTAAATAAATTGTAAATGCATTTTTTAACAAGTGCATATTTCGCAATACCTGCATGTTTAAGCTGTTTTAGTACATACAAATCCGACGTTCATAATTATAAGTTATACCGTCTGTCTATAAAGTAACCCCCCCCCCCCCCCGCCCCTAACTAACTTTTGAACGACTTGATATTTTACCACAACATTTGGTGTGCTTTAATGCGAAATTAAATACTATTTTTTAACCAAACATTAAATTTTCTATCATTCAAAGTGGCGACTGGGCCCCAATTTTAATTTTTTTTAAATAGCAAGGGGGCCGAGTGACACCTCATTGGAAAGGTCTTCTAATTCTGCGTCTGATCCTAGAGTTTCAAAGAAAAATATTTAGCCATAACAAAATGGCGGATTTTAAACAAATGGACTAACTCAATTCAAAATTGTTTTGATTTTTTTATCCAGGGTCGAGTGACACCTCATTTGACAGATCTTTTAGTTCTGCGTCTGATCCTAGAGTTTCAAAGAAAAATATTCAGCCATAACAAAATGGCGGATTTTAAACAAATGGACTCACTCTATTCAAAATTGTTTTGATTTTTTTAATCCAGGGTCGAGTGACACCTCATTTGAAAGATCTTTTAGTTCTGCGTCTGATCCTAGAGTCCCAAAGAAAATATTTAGCTATAACAAAATGGCGGATTTTAAACAAATGGACTCACTCAATTCAAAATTGTTTTGATTTTTTTTCCAGGGTCGAGTGACGCCTCATTTGAAAGGTATTTTAGTTCTGCGTCTGATCCTAGAGTTTCAAAGAAAAATATTCAGCCATAACAAAATGGCGGATTTTAAACAAATGGACTCGCTCAATTCAAAATTGTTTTGATTTTTTTTATCCAGTAGTCCACTTTTTCATTTGCAGTACAAAATTTTCCCAGCAATAACTCAGGTGGCTGGAAATAATATTGAAAACGTTATGTTCCAACAAGACGGTGCGCCGCCTCATTATTACAGACCTGTTTCTGACTTTCTCAACGGACATTTTCTTGGAAGATGGATTAATAGGCGGGGGCCTGTAGAATAGCCGGCTCACTCCCCAGATATAACTTTTTTGGATTTTTTTCTATGGGAATATCTGAATACGAAAGTGTACAGAACCCGTCCAGAAACAATTGAAGAACTGGAGCAACGCATTACAGAAGTTTGCAGAAATATCACTCCAGAAACTTATGAAAATGTAAGGCGGGAATTTCATAACCAACTTTTTACGTGCCAAGAAGTGAATAGTAAACATTTCGAACACTTAATTTAATTTCTTTATGCTTTGATTCTTAGTTTTTTTTAAATAGACTTCTTTATTTCCAAACATTTATCATTTTGTTATGGCTGAATATTTTTCTCTGAAACTCTAGGATCAGACGCAGAACTAAAAGACCTTTCCAATGAGGTGTCACTCGACCCCCCTTTCCATTTAAAAACAATTTTAAATGGTGCCCAGTCGCCATTTGGGATGATACAAAATTTTAATATAGTCTAAAAGATAGTATTTAATTTCCCATTACAGCACACCAAATTTTGTGGAAAAATATCAAGTTCTTCAAAAGTTGTTGGGGGAGGGTGGGGTTACTTTATAGACACAGTGTATAAAGAATCAATATGTTGACTTTTTTTAATTCATAATTAGGTACGCCAAATTTTTTAAACATTTTTTTACTTGGTAATGCTTTCTAGTAGCCAACAGTGACAAGTTTTAAGTTATACCAACGTATTTTTCAACTTATTATTTTCGATTTTCTGCAAGAGTTTTGGCTGTTGTACGTCCAGGGTGGGCAACTAAGAATGGGCGCCGGCCATATCTCAGAAGCCAATCATCGCACAAGTTTAGGAAAAAAAATACCTTGCTACTTTGCAGATTCCTTCGCCAAGATCTGACAATAATTCATAATGTCAACTTTGTTTGCTAATATCTACTGTTAGAAAAAAGTTATCGAGTTGCGGTTTTCACTGACATCTTAAGCTTTTAATTCTCTATTTTACCCTGTAAAAATAAACATACCATTCCATTTAAATTTCTTTAGAAAAAGCACGATATTTGTTGACATGTCAGATAACGCCCTCTAGCGGCGACGGTAATAACCAAATGAAAACAGCGTCAAGCGCACTCGATAGACCAAGAAACGCCCTTTGTAACGAGACCAAGTTTGTTAAATTCCATTAAGGCTAATCGGTAAACGACATTTAAAAAAAATATATTTTGGCATCCCCCCACCACTTTATTTTTAAATATAGAACAAAAATTGTAAAACTAATAAGATTCTAAATTGTCCCTGGATTACGGTGCATATAGTTTCAATACCACTTAATTCAGCAAAATACGGAGAAAAACCTAATTTTCTATTTGGTCATGGCTGTTACGCCCCCTAGCGGCCATTTTAGAACCTCGAAAATATTTTCCAGCAATTTTTCAGGGTCACTTTACTCAAGGTATTTTTTTTTGTCCTGAACTTGTGCGATGATTGGTTTCTGAGATATGGCCGGCGCCCATTCTTAGTTGCCCACCCTGTATATTAATTACCTATAAGTGTTTTCACTATAAATAGTGTCCATTTATATTCTTTGTCAGAACATTTAATCTCTGCATTTAATTTTCATTTTACGTCCGTATTTAATTTAGACGCTCCAGTTAATTGAAAATGATGAAATTCTTACAGTAATTTCCGGCATCCTGAACTCGGGTTACTCTGATTCCACGAAACATTGTTCTATAGCTTTTCTGGTTGGAAATTAATTTTACATTTATCTATGTTATCTTACGTTGTTGTAAAATATTAGAGTGGATAAGCTTGTCAAAAAATATTAGCGCAATGAAGCGTATTAAGATAGAGTTTGATACAAAAGCTAATTTCCTATTTTTTTTTTCAAAAATTTCTAAATAATTGCACGTACAGAATCTCTAAATATTTTAGTTTTAAAATTATGAAATGTTAATCTTTTCTACTGTTTTTCTGATATTTATAAAATAGTTCACCTGCTGTTAAATATCTTTATAATTAACGAGAAGCAATTACCAGGGACATTAAACGACCAGATAAGTTTAAAAGATTTGATGCAATGTTTCGTAGCTCTAAGCTCTTTTCTCAAACATCTACAAGTTGATAAGAAATGCAATGAATTAATAACGATATTAGCTAAGCAGCAAACTTACAAAATAAACTGCTGATGAAACAACACACAACAACCATAGAAATGTAACAAGAAAAATTCTAGAGATTCAACAATTTAAAATCGAAACATTTGTAAAATTATTATAGGGGTATCATATGATTAAGTTATAGCACAGATAAAGTTAACACTACAGATATACGACCCTTTATACAAAATGTCCGCCCATATTTGGAGACGAAATTAGCGTTAGTTTGGCTACAACGCACCAGACCAATTTTAGGGCGCTGCTATCGCTATTTGTTTATTACTGTTGAAATGTGTTGGAAACTGTTTTATCGAGGATTTGAGCGCATCTGTCACATCATGAATATAATTTAAGTAGAATTGGCTTCAATATTAATTATTTACGAAAAATTGCGATTTGACAATTAAACATGGCAGATGGCTGTCTAACTTTTGGTTTGAATATGTGCTAAGTAATCTGCTCAATTACAGTCATCTGTGACTTAATTACAAATTGTCATTGTAGCGCCATCTTTTTGCAGACTATTAATCATATAAAACAAGCTGCGGATAGCTCACATATTTACCGTATATCTGTAGTGTTAACCTTATCTGTGGTTATGGTATACCTTGCTCAGATTTTGTACGTTATTTTAGCATGTTCTGATAGTTCATTTGAGTTAATCCATAAATTTTTGATTTTTATTAACAGCTTGCACCTAAAAATAACATTTACACTAGAAACTGAACAAAATAAGTCTATTAACTTTTTAGATTTAAACCTAATTCAAATAATAAACTTGAGTATTTTGTTTATACCGGGTGATCGTAAAAAAATGAACCAGAGCAGGCCATGACCGAATTGTTAAAGTTGACAATACGTAACATAAGCCAATTGTCAAATGTTGACAGCTGTAAAATTTTTGGTTAGATACATTTAACTTAATGTATCTAACAAAAAATTTTTACAGCTGTCAACATTTGACAGTTGGCTTATATTACGTATTGCCAACTTTAACAATTCGGTCATGGCCTGCTCTGAAAGATGTTTTTACGATCACCCGGTAGAAAACCTACACAAACAGACATTACAATACCACACGATTCTTGTCGTCATAAAACACATAAATTAACAGCATACAGGTCCATGATACTTAGGGCTGTAACGGTTCCTTTAGGTGAAATTAGTTATAATAGACAAATTTCGATTATTAAACAAATTGCATACAATAATGGTTATAATACTCAATTTATTGATACACTAATTAAAAAGGAAAATTATAAATTAGCTATTTAAGAAATGTATCCAACTACCTCATCAGATAAAATGAAATAGGCGTCAGTTCCATACTTTGGCAATGAATTAGAAAAAAATGCAAAAATTATTAAAAAAAAACAAATAAATGTAAAATAACTTTTAAAACAACAAAAAACATTTGAAACACGTTGTTTAATGCTAAAGAAAAAAACAGACAATTTACTAAAATCTCTTAGGTATTTACAAGTTAAATTGCTCGCATTGTAACTCGGTTTATATAGGGCAAACAATTAGAAATTTTGATATTAGGTACTAGAAACACGTACGTTGTTATAAATACAAACACTCACATAAATCCAATTACGCTAAACACTTATTAGAACACAATCATTCAATGACATCTAATAACACTATAAAATGTTTACACTTTTTTGATGATATCCGTAAGTTGGATATACTAGAAGTATTTGAAATTCACAAACATTTAAAATTTGTACCTTTAATGAATGAACAAATTGATCTCTTAAATTGACCGTTATTGGACGTTTTGGAATGAGAAATTAAGTCATCTGGACGCAGATATAGAAAACCAAGATCAAGTTATGAAGATTTATTGTTCCCACAGCAACACCAACTGTTTACTTTTAATCTTACCTTTGATAATGACATGTAAACAAGTTGAAGTACGTATAAGGCTAAAATGAAAAACCTGTTGAAGTTATATTTACAATAAATTAAAATGAACTTCAACGAAGTAAAGCTCGAACTTATAAATAAAATATCTATCATTGATGGAATTCGTTTTTTTTTTATGAAAATCGTTTCGCATTTTTTCAATTTTCTCTTTGGCTAGAATCTGTACTTCCTCAAAATTGAAGTTATGGTTCTGTTCTTCCACGTGTTTTTTAACGCTGTGTTAATGCCTCTGTTGTTGCCGGTGATTCTGTATTGATGTCGTTTTACCCTGTTCTTGATATACTGTTTCGTTTGACCAATATAGTTGGAGTTGCAGTCTTTCAATGAAATGCTGTAAACTACGTGCGTTTCAAGGTCTTTTTGTATCTTGCTTTTTATATTAGAGAACAGATTGCGCGAGCTGTTGTCAATTCTACTCACTACTTGGTGAGGTTTTAAAATTTGCTTATTTTTTCCCGGCTGAGTTGTTTTTATTCCCTTCGTCTTTACTATATTGTCTTTCCAACTCGTTTTGAGTCGTCCAACGCTTATGCGTCCATTACGTGGTTTCCATTCTATAGTTTTTTTACTCCATCCGTCATCTTGTCTTCTCATCATATGACCTGCACCGTTGCGATGCATTTACACTGAATTTTACTTACAGTGTTTGCCAAACTAAATATAAGAGAATAAAAGTAACTAAAATATCAGAAATGCAGAAAGCGCAATTTTCTCAAAGGTATTTTAGGCCTCTTGAAAGATTTATAATATTTATTCAGTATGATAACGGGATGGCAGTAATGGCAGCGAAACCGCAACATATTCGTATGAGAGTGATGTAAGGAAGCGTATGGTGTTGCAACTCTCACCATTTGTCCACATAAAAATTTCATCCTAAGAGTTTGACAATCTCGGGACTCTTTGTAAGATTTGCGTATAGATGGCGCTCTTAAAACTTCAAATTTAAGCAATATTTCAAATTTGGCACTTTTTGCACCTTATTCTATGTACAACACTTGTTTACTAGGGTTAGGTTAATTAAATAATTTTGTTTTTACTTTTATAAATGAAATAAGCAGGTAATTGAAACATTTATACCGCATTTTTACGTAATGTTTATAGAATATTGTAGTTATTTTTGTGGTGGTTTTTAGTTGGAAAAAAGATGTTATGATACTAAAATCCAAATAATACCAACAACCAACAACATTGGACAAACAAGTCGCCACAATAAGCTGGTTTTATAGTGCAAAAGCAAACTGTATTTATAACAGAAGTTGTCAGTAGAATAATAGAACTCGTTACTTACTACTACGAAATGTAGGTGTTTATCCAGTCACTGCATAAACTTAACTTGGTACAAAGCATAATTTTAATACAAACTATTTATTTACTGATTATATAATTCGCAATTATAGGTAAGCAAAATAGGTAAATTCACCTTGGGAACAGCAAATAATGATAAATCTTTGTTATCGCCTTTTGATAAGCCGCGCAAACAACAGTATTTTGGCATTTTTGGCCTAGAATATTACCGCGTTAATAAATAAATAAAAACACTTCTTAATTTTCAAATGTATTTTAAAATAAAATTGATATTTACAGTTGCGCCATCTGTTGATAAAATTTACAAGCAGTCCCGAGATTATCAAAATTTGGAGATGAAAACAATTAAATAAAGTGCAAACACCGGTCTTCATTACATCACTCGTATGAGTTAGGTTTAAAAATGTGTTTCACCTCTCATGACCAATTCTTGCCTAAAATTTTCTTCATCTTACTGTACAAACAAACCATATAAAATGCATAAATTCTAGTAAGATCTTCCTTGCGTGTAATTCTTACGGCTGTTAGCATTAGCAAACCAATTCTGGCAGCTAGAGAGGACCCTTGATTACATCTTGAATGCGGTAAGGGAGATCGGAAAGGCCAAGTGTCATCTCGCCCCTCAATTTAGCTTCCGCCGTTCAGACCTCATCAGCTAACACCGTGATGAGCGAATTTGTCCCTGAAGTTTTCAGATATTTATCAATTTGCTATTCGGGGGACGTTAAAATGCCGTAGAACCCGTAATCTTCCTTAGATTATTAAAGTACAATTGTTCTCGTTCCAGAAACCGCCGACGCAATTTTAAAGCGAGCTTAGCTCATTTAGGGGCAACTTGAAGATCATTAATTTCCCATAAATTCGATTAATAACAGAATTCTTCGAAGACCAAAGTCTTTTATTAATTACACAAGTTTCGCTGCTGATGTGAATTTCAAATTATATCATTAAAGTTTGAAATTTAAAGCGGGATGCTGGAAATTTTGTTTAATTCAAATTAAAGCAACTAAAAGGTTTGAAAAACTGAAAGAGTTCGGAAAACTTTAATTTAAAATTTATGGGTCCATATTACAGTTTCCAGTAAACAAGTAACTTCGCGGTGGACTTAAATTTGCTCTCTAATGAGATTCTATAGAACTGTTTTCCCCACTGTAAGATAGAGTCTTAAAAAGAAATCCACGAAGCAATTTAAGAGTTAAATTGTGCCCTTTCCATCACCTTCTTTGAATTCAACCCTAGAACTTACCTCACTTTGTTCGTTGTAAATAAATTTCGATGGCCCAGCTAAGTTGGCTAAGAGTTTCTTTTATATTCTACGGCAACCGCCAGTGGCTCAACTACAAAGGAAAAACGGCAATTAATTGCACACCCGTTTATAACTTTATATTATTTACAGTTTGGTGTATACACTTTAACATTTTCTGTACATTTTTCAACATAAAGGAACATAAAAAACAAATGTTTTTTATCTACCTTTTACAGGTTTAGGTATATACAGAGAAAACTATCTTTTTACAAATTTTATGTCTCCAGGATACTTTGGCTAATAATTTAAACTGTATTATTATTATTATTATTATTATTATTATTATTATTATATTAATGAATTGTGGGGACAAACTTCTAGGGCTAGCAAAACACAACAAAGCAAACAACTTTTGTTAATAAATGTGTGGTCAAAAGTGTTTCCTTTAGAAAATAGAGCCTTTTAAAGATTCTTTAAGAAGTACCTGAAAATAGGAAATCCAAATTGCATTTTCAATTAATTTGCACGGGTCACACGGAATTTTGAAAAAAAAAACGATCTAGACATACATGCATTCAAATAACGTCAATTTTGACACAATTCGATATTTTTGTGATATTTTTTACTTTTCTTGCATTCGTTTCTTTCTGTGCCTTTTATAATTCGTTCTGTAATTTTTTTGATAATTATTTTCTTCGTTATTTTCGTTCTGTGTTTCGTATTTTTGTGTTATGGCTGCTTAGTTTTGAAATATTTTGTTAATTAATTTATTTTAAATTTAATTTGAATTTGAAAAGTGGGAAAGAGGGCTTTATTTATCCTGTATTAATTTCCGTCGTTATGGAAACAAATAGTAGGTAGTAAATTGAGTTGCCTACATTTAGGCGCTTCTTAAAGAATCTTTGAGAAGCTCTATCCCTGAAAGGAAACACTTTTGACCACACATCTATTAAGAAAAGTTGTTTGCTTTGTTGTGTTTTGCAAGCCCTAGAAGGTTGTCCCTACAATTCATTAACACCCTGTATAGCGCTGTGATCACGTTAGTACAGAGACAGCATTGCATGAGGTACCCAACAAACTTTATCTAGCCAACGGTAAATAGCGAATTGGTGTTTTTCTGGACTTGAGTAAAGCTTTTGACACAGTTTCTTCTTATATTTTTCTACATATATTACTCTCAAAGGTTAGTGACATTTGGTATTAAAGGTATTCCGGGCAAGTTATTACATTCATACCTAAAAGAACGAAAACAGTGCGTCAAAATCGATAATGACCGTAGCGAATTTAAAAAAATAAAATGTGGAGTTCCGCAAGGGGTAGTTTTAGGACCTGTACTTTTCTTAGTTTACATAAATCACTTGGTAAATATTATTTTAGGACCGCATATCGTGTTATTCGCTGACGACACTGTGTCTAAATCTGACCATGCGGTTTCTTTTTAAATTTTGCAGTTCGTCGAGTTAGGATTCTAATGCGCCAATTTTACTATGATTATTTTCAAAATTACGAAGTAAAAAAACATAAAAGAAGATATTGCTCAGAAATTGTCTATGCGAGTTTTTTTTAAATTTTCTCAGCTTATATTGGCTACAATTTGCTCGGTGTTTTAATGCGCCAAAGCTAAATTTTAAATTTGTAGGCTTATAGCGCTAGGATTGGGCTACAATTTAGTTTGTGCGCCAATGCGCTAATTTTTGTATAATTATTATAAAAATTGCAAAGTCAAAGAAGTTTCAATTTTAAAAACACAAAAAAAGTATTGCACAAAATGTGGCTCTGCGAGTTTTTTTTAATTATCTGTGCGTATAGAGCTAGGATTGGGCTCAGATTTGGTTGATGTTTTAATGCGCCAATTTTACTTGTTATTATTTTTCAAAACTGTGAAGTGAAAAAATTGTCATTATTTACAAAAACATTAAAAAATATTGCTCAAAACGTGGCTCTTTTTTTTATTTTTTAAGCTTATAAAGCTAGGACTGGGCTACAATTTGGTTGGTGTTTCAATACGCCAAACCTAATTTTAACATGACTTTTTTTAAAAACTATAAAGTAAAATAAGTTTTGAAATTCCGGAAAACATTCAAAAAATATTTCTATGCAGTGTTTTTAATTATGTAGGCCTATAGCGCTAGGATTGGGCTACAATTTAGTTTGTGCGTCAATGTGCTAATTTTACTATAGTTATTATAAAAATTGCAAAGTCAGAAACATTTCAATTTTGAAAATTAAAAAAAAAACATTGCCCAAAATGTGGCTCTGCAAGTTTTTTTTTAATTATCTATGCGTATAGAGCTAGGGTTGGGCTACAATTTGGTTGATATTTCAATGCGCCAGTTTTACTATTATTATTTTTGAAAACTGGAAGTGAAAAAATTGTCATCATTTTGAAAAACATTAAAAAATATTGTTCAAAACGTGGCTCTTTTGTTAAATTTTTTAAGCTTATAGAGCTAGGATTGGGCTACAATTTGGTTGCTGTTTCAATGTGTCAATTGTATTATGATTATTTTAAAAACCACGAAAAGAAATAGGTGTCAACATTTTGAAAAAAGAACAAAAATATTGCTCAAAATGTGGCTACGCCAGCTTTCTTTTTAATTGATAGAGCTATGCTAGAATTTGATTGGTGTTTCAGTGCGCCAATTTCACTATGATTATTTGTAAACTGCTAAGTGAAAAAAGTGTCAACATTTTGGAAAATATAAAAAAATATTCCTTAAATTGTCGCTCTGCGAGTTTTCTTTTTAACTTTCTAAGCTTACAACGCTAGGGTTGGGCTAGAGTTTGGTTGGTGTTCTAATGCGCTAATTTTACTATGGTTACTTTAAAAACTGCGAGTGAAAACATTGTCACCACTTCGAAAAACATAAAAAAATATTGCTCATAATCTGGCTGTGCAATTTCTTTTAAATTTTGCAAGCTTATAGAGCTATGTACTGTTATAATTTGGTTGGTGTTTTAATGCGCCAATTTTACTATTATTATTTTGAATACTGCGAAGTGAAAAAATTGTCATCATTATAAAAAACATAAAAATTATATTGCACAAAATTTGGCAATGCCAGTTTTTTTTTTACATTTTTCAAGCTTATAGATCTAGGATTGGGCTACAATTTGGTTGGTGTCCCAACACGCCAATTTCACTATGATTATTTTAAAATTGGCGAAGTGACAAAATTGTCATCATTTTGAAAAACATAAAAAATATTTTGCAGAAAATGTAGCTATGCCAGTTTGTTTTAAATTTTCTGAGCTTATATGTAGAGCTTAGATTTATTACAATTTGGTTGCTATGATTCTTTTGAAATCTACGAAGGAAAAAAAATTTTAAAATTCTGTAAAACATTCAAAAAATATGTTGCTGAATCACAGGCTATATTAAACCTACGAAATGAATAGAAAATTTAAAGTTTGGCGTACATTAATAGTTATTTAAGTAACAAGGAATGTAAAGACGTAATAACATTCGAGGTAGGTAAATACGAGCCGAGGCGAAGCCGAGGCTTGTACGCTACAGGTAGAAATTAAATCATATTTTTAAAAGTTCGTTTTGACTGCTGCCATCGGAATTATCTTTTAAAAGTCCCATTATTCTAAGTTGCCTGTGCTTGTTACCATATCAACGAACAGTTAAAATCAACATTTTAGTATTCTGTTTGAAATAAAATATTGGAATCTGTACCTTGTTGCTTTAATTGTTATCCTAGGAATGTAAATGACACTATTAAGTTCCGTAGTCAAGGGGAAAAAGTAAACGAATGTTATTGGTTATTTTCATCTTTTGTAGCTATGGATGTATCGTCTATTTACCTTGCCTGTAGCGTGAAAAAAATATTGCTCAAAAACTGGCTGTGTAGTTTTGGTTTATTATTGTGGGCGTATAGAGAGGGATTGGGCTACAGTTTGGTTCGTGTTTCAATGCGCTAATTTCACTTTGAAAACTGGGAAGTTAGTAAATTTTCAAAATTTTGGAAAAAAATTGAAATAAATATTGCTCAAACACTGGCTAAGCGATTTTTTCTTACATTTTGTAAGCGTTTAGAGCTAGCAATGCGCTAGTTTCCCTATTTTTTTTTTTTAATTAAAGGCGTCTGTATTTAATTAAGGGTAACGATCAAATTTTTCCGTTTAATCTAAATTTAAATTCACTTAATATGGAAATTGGAAGTTTTTAAAGTATGAGAAAGTTCATGCGAACTGCTTCGCCCATTT
Organism: Ctenicera cuprea; assembly: GCA_958336395.1. Taxonomy (NCBI): domain Eukaryota; kingdom Metazoa; phylum Arthropoda; class Insecta; order Coleoptera; family Elateridae; genus Ctenicera; species Ctenicera cuprea. Next base: position 81,063,640 of record OY284486.1, on the reverse strand, counting down.
TTTATACGTATTGCCTGTTGTTTTTTAAATTTCTCTTTCTCTTTATTTTCGTCCTTATTTCGTCATGTTTTCTTGTTTCATTTACGCTACAGGAATAATGTATAATAAATAATGATCTTTACTTATTTATGTCATTTAAATTTTGTATTGTTATAGTTATTCAGATTGTTTAAATATATCTTTAACTCTCAGCTTTAAAACGATTTCAGTAAGGCCAGAAACAAAACTCGTCATAATATTTTTATTTCAATTAACCTTCTTCATATAGGATAGCGTACTGAATACAAATAATCGCGTTTTCAGTCACAGGCTTTCATCCCCGCGAATTACAATGTCAATGTTTATTTTTTGCTCTGCTCATCCGAATAATGGTGTGCGCAGCAGGATCGCGCGCGAGCTTTTATATAGAGTGATATTGGCAAACATGGAACTCAATTTTGAATAGGGCTAACCAATAAACCTTCGGTAATGTTTTATTTAGTTTGTTTACATTCTCCAAACCGTATTCAAACCATTTTTTTCCTTCCTCTATGATAGTCCTTGGATTATAAAAAAATGTTTCAGGCAATTTAATGTATTTTTATATTTTCAGACAATAAATATGATTTGTCAGTGTTATTATTAATATTATAAACTGTAGAGGCCTCGAATGCTTAAATTCATCACATCCAATTTTAAGAAATAATTTTTCTGAAATTGTGAGGCGCTATAACCTTAACTGTTGAGTCGTATATAAACTCTGACAATTTATTTACTTTTGTAACATAGCGCATTTTTTCGTTCGATTTTTTTTTCATGGCACTCCCTCCGAAATTATTTGCAATCCAGAACGGTTGATGGATTATCGTGTCAAAATGTAAATAAATCTACAGGGTGTTAATGAATTGTAGGGACAGACTTCTAGGGCTTGCAAAACACAACAAAGCAGACAACTTTTGTTAATAAATGTGTGGTCAAAAGTGTTTCCTTTAGAAAATAGAGCCTTCTTTAAGAAGTACCTGAAAATAGGCAACCCAAATTGCATTTTCCATTATTTTGCACAGGCCACACGGAATTTTGAAAAAAAAAACGATCTAGACATACATGCATTCAAATAACGTCAATTTATCCTGTATTAATTTCCGTCGTTATGGAAACAAATAGTAGGTAGTAAATTGAGTTGCCTACATTTAGGCGCTTCTTAAAGAATCTTTGAGAAGCTCTATCCCTGAAAGGAAACACTTTTGACCACACATTTATTAACAAAAGTTATTTGCTTTGTTGTGTATTACAAGCCCTAGAAGTTTGTCCCTACAATTCATTAACACCCTGTATAAAAATGCATTTGTTTTATTATTACACAGACTTGATATATGCAAGCACTTGAAGTGTGTAATAATTAAATTTACCCTTTACTCTAACCTACTGCTATTAAGCGATAATGAGACACGCACAAGGGATTAAGCTCAAGCAGAGAGATTATGTTGATTCGTTATGTAAAGAGTATGACAGACAAGTTACATAATTTAAACTAAGCCGGTTTATATCATCTCGACTGATATCACTTGCTCGGGGGCACAATATGATATAACATATAAGTTATTATGTTGAAGTGAGCGGACATGCTTGGAAATTTGATTGAATCAAGAAAAGTAGTCTCTTCTCCGATTTACTATTATGTATTATTATATGAAATTTGTTTCTTTATTGTTTATCAAACGTTTCCTTACAAACATATTATTAAGGCTTAACATTGAAATTAATTCAAAAATAAACGCCAAGAAAATTTTCTAATAAATAACCTATTTACTTGCAAATAAAATTTTCTTTCTTCCTGTTTATGTTTCCACAAGGGCGATAATCTAATAAACCAGATTCCTTAAAGCAGAATTTCTCGTAATTATTTTATTAAGTACAGACATGAAGGCGGATATTTACAGCTGAAACTGAACAATAAAAGAGTTTATGGCTCACCGTGGTTGCATACATAATGGGGTAATAAATTTATTTTAAGGAGTCGGAAGAAAAAGATAAAAGAGCAGTCTGCAGATAAAGGATAATCTTCTCGTAAATCATATCCGTGTCCATTCCTTACAGCTGCAAGAACAACTGCGATTTAGTAGACGAGCATGCCGCCCGCCCACAGGATTAATACACGGTGAAACTGCCAGAATGTGTTATTAACTGCCACTATCATTTTTCACCAAGACAAATTTACTCACTTATATTGCGTCGTGTACCACAAGAAATAGAATAATTCCGAGTGGCAAAGAAATGGATTGTTCTCATAATTTTTGCCACGATGTACTTGAACGCTTACGTTTTTGAACTTTGTTCTTGCCGTAATTAATATTTACTTTAAGCAAACAAGAATAGTGTTACCGCAATACGTATTCGGCGCTACCACCATATGTCACGGTTTATGAGACTCACATTAACTTGGGCTGGGCCCACTCGCAAGTCAAACGCCCTTGGGATCTATGAGTTGGTTTGCGGAATATCTTTCACAAATTTCAGAGAAAATGTAAAATAAATTGGTTGTGCTGACTAGCATAAGGAACTATAACCTTACCGGAAAATACTGCTAAATGCTATTAGATGGTTGAGAAACACCATTACAATTCCAAAAAAATGCTCATTGGGGTAAATCAAAGCATAAAATCGTATTATTTTCTATAACGCACGAAATTTAAATATGATTTTTCGTCATAACACGGCTATGCTATTAACAGAGAAGTACTGAATAAGGAAAGCTATCTCGTTCACATATAGCACAAGGATTTCCATAGGACATCCTGTCGACATCCATACGTAGTCAGTTTGTCACAACTCTGGACGTCCCTAGCACATCCTCAACGTCTATAGGTTATTCTGAATGTATATACTGCAATGATATGCGTGTGCATGTACTTACTAGAAAACAATTCCCTAAATGCCCGCAATTCACGCAATTCTAAATTATATTTTCTATGAGACTCTTTATTAACTTTCTCAGGGTCGTTATTTAGCTTGTAAGAAAAGTTATTAATAAATACATTTCAGATAGGATAAACACAAAACAATATCAACGTTACAAAAGAAAAAGGTTTTATTTAATAAATCAATTTTCTAATGAAATTTGCGAAAAATCAAATAAATTTTACTAAATACTATCGTCCTTTAAAAAGAAAACACTTATCTTAACGTCTCCTTATTGGGATATCCTTCACTCGAGCAAACGATGAATGTACAACTTCTACTTCACTAGTTTGCAGGTTTCTCAAGTAACCACAAACACTCGCCTTTAGTTTGAATCTTCCTCTGGTCTGTTTTATATTATTTTAAACTTGGTTTTACCACCATCACAACTGTAAAAACTTTCTGGATCGCTTTATACTTGTTATTCTTCTGGACTTTTCACAATTCGTTGATAATTAGTTGTATTTTCTTCTTTTACATTCACAATCACTTTTACATTACTTTTAAACTCGTTTTTTCTCTTTATTCATCCAGAGGATATAAAATTCTGCCTTTGTTTACGAAGACGAGTCGTAACTCACTAAATAAATTTACCATTCTTTTGTCTTCCTTCTTGATTCCCATTTTTTTTTTGAACAAACAAATAAATCTCATGACAATGAGTATTCTTTTATACGTTTGTGACATTGACACTGACATCCATAATGACATTAATCGATGCACAAAACAAGTAAGTCTAAGACTTCTTATAAATTAAACCTTTTGAACAATTCTGAACTAAATTATAATTAAAACTAACATAAATGAAAATCGTATCAATCTGATTGTGTTTTGCTTTTCTTTCAATAAAAACAAACCTCACAAATATGAAAAATATAAATTATTAGAATTTATAAGAAATTACAGCAATAATACGCAACCCTGAGTTTAAAAGTTAGAATATCAAAACGTTACAGCCTTCACAAACCTCCAATCTCAAATTGAATTGTAGCAAGCATCCCAAAAATTGCCTTCCAGGAACTACATACAATACCCCAGTAAAAACATACACCTCCAAATATCATAGCAATACATAAGAACATCTTCAGTGGATGTTCATAAAATATCCTGAGCGGATATCACTCTGACTGCAGTTTTTACAAAAAATATTGACAGTAATAATACAATTTTATTGTATTTTGTTACAAATTCGGTATGTCCATCATATGTCACGGCATGAGGGCGGTGTTTTTACGTTTACTAGCCTATGCGACTAACATTAGCTTGGACTTGACATAAAACGCCCTTAGACCGTATGCGTCGTTATACGGAATATCTTTCACAAGCTCCAAAGAAAATGTAAATTAAATTGGTTCTGCTGACTAGCATAATGCACTATGGTCGCAGCAAAAAATATACGAATTGCTATTATATTTCTAAACTGAAACTTTTAATGTTGAGTGAAACAAATATAGATATTTTGGTAAAATATCTCTTTGGAATTAAAGAACAGTAAGACCAGATTTACGACTAACATCAGCATGGGATGGGCATACTGGCAATTAAACGCCCGTATGCGTCGGTATGCGGAATATCTTTCACAAGCTTCAGAGAAATTATAAAATAAACTGGTTGTACTGACTAGCATAATACGCTGGAAACTAAATTTCATTTCATAACCGATAGGCATCTGGGCAATCAGAATAATACCGAAATGTGCTTCTAGGTGTAAGAAAAAATGTAAAATAAACTGGATGTGCTGACTAGCCTAATGCGCTAGGATCTCACCGGAAAATACTGCGAAATGATACTTGAAAATTCTTCTGTTTTCTGGGAACAAATACCAAAATTAAGATTTTTTTTTTAATTCTATTTAATAAGATACCAAATACTTGAACTTATTTCTTGATGTATTTAATATTTACTCTAAGAAAGCAAGAATGGGGTTAACACGTATTCGGCGCTTCCACCATATGTCACGGTTTGAAGGCGATTAACATTTGGCGGAGGTGCGTTTTAGCGCCTTTGCCAAATGTTTTTTATATTTCCTGACGGCTTTTGTATTTATACTAAAAAAATATACCGTATGTTGTCGTTTAACGTAATTCGCGTCTCTTATAAAGATTACAAGCTAAATGTGCCGACTTAATTAAATTTAAATGAGTATAGTAGAGCAACTGTTCAATTTCAATATGAATTGGTAAATCACATCCCGACGCAATAAATTCGTTCACCACGGAAAACAACCCCTCCTGTCACTAACGCAATTCGGGTTTCAAATTAGCGGTTAGTAATTTTTGTGAGCTTAGATGAAATCCGAAGCAGATCGTGTTTGCGTAGCGAGGATCCACAGATTTTCCCCTTTTATTTAAATGTCGACAACCGTAACTGTTTGTCTTTTAACTGTTTCCAATTCTTGTTCGTACTGCAGCCATCAATTTTAGACAGGTAATAAGGCAAGGTGTATGCCGAAGAGGGCTCGTTCTATAAGCAGTAAAATTTCGAACGAAAATGGTTGGTTTTTCTTTTGTGTTACATTTCTATTCGGCTTGAACTTAAGTTAGTTTGCATAGATATTTATTACTGACGTTTCTAATATTATTTCTCGGAGTTCTGTTTGATTATATGTACGATATAACTGAAATTTACATCCCATTTTGATATTTACCGTGAACGCTTAAATATTAACATTTCCTCTGAAATCCGTGTTCTGTTTTCAAATGTTAAATCATCTTGCTTGGCATCTCCAAAATGTCAAACTAATGAAGTGTTCCATTGTTCATTGGCATCATAGCAATGTCAAGATGTTAGACTGGAAAATAATTACGTACAAACCTAGACGAACCGTTTGTACAAGCGCATATCTCAAAATCAAAAGCGAATTTTTTGCAATAAATGTTCATTAGTGGATGTGACAAGTTTAATGTCTCTTCAAATTGTCAATATTAATTTCAAAACGCGTGGAATGTCTTTATTGCGTTCTTGAAAAACAACGTAATTGTGTCATACTCCTAGAATACAGCGGTTGAGAAGATCGGAGAAACTGCTCCGTGACAAAAATGCGAAAGGGAATCCTCGTTTTCCACAATCCAATTAAACTTGGCATTTTTTCAGCAAACCCTCTCCTTCTCTTGGTTAAATTACTCTCAGAAACTTATTGGTTCTTTGGGACTAAATCAGCACTTAATGAGCGTAGGAAATACGAAAAGTTTTTTTTACTTAACAGCGGCCGTTAGATATAATTCACGTGCTTGTCTTAATTCATCTTGTTTACTCGTTGTAACGGGAATTATCTAAATACAACGTACATATTAATTTTATTTTTTGACTAACAGAAAACTCAACATTTTCCATGACACTTTTTGCGTGATCGAATCGATTGAGATACTTTAATGGGGATTTCTGGTATAAACACGGAAGTTTGTGACAGTTCTCTTATCTTTCGCATTAAAAGAGCCAGGTCTGAAGCCGAGGAAGTGAAAATAGAGAAGAGGGATTTGACACTTGTTCTAGGATTAGCCCTTGGAGTTGCGAAGGCAATTAGGAATCCCTTCACAAGCAGTTCATTTATTCGCTTTTACAGAATTTCCAACCTTAACAGCTTGTACAAGTCGTAAAACATAAACTGCTGCAGTTAACAGGAAAATTCATCGCGTGCAAAATATAAATGGAGCGCAACTAAACTTCCTATTAAACATTTACATGTTTTAACGGATTGTGACGAGAAAATGTCGGAATACCATATGTGCTGTTCTCAGATAACGAAAACTGCCTAAGCATTTAAACATTCCAATTATAAGATTTAGTAACTACATGAGATTAGATCGTTGAGAAAAACAATTAAAATTCAAAAGAACGCTCATCAAAACATAAAATCGTATTTATATCTATAACGCACGAAACTTAATTATGATTTTTCGTCATAACACGGCTATGGTATTAACAGAGAAAGTACTGAAACAGAAGCCGTCTCGTTCACATATACTACAAGGATTTCCATAGGACATCCTATGGACATCCATACGTAGTCCGTTTGTCTCAACAACAATGAATTTGATCAATACAATATAATCTTCTATTTAGCTGAAAACAACAATTTTTTAATTAAAACGAATACCATTCACAAAGGGGGGGGGGGGTAAATTTTATTAAACCTGAGCAGTAATTTAAACTAGCAAATTTTAATCAATGAAGATAAATGCGTTTCCGAAATGGATAATAAAAGAAAGTATTTTATTATAATTTACAGTTCTCCATTCATCGCGTGCAAAATATAAATGGTGCGCAACTAAACTTCCTATTAAACATTTACAGTGTTTGACGAGAAACTGTTTGAATACCATATGTGCTGTTCTTAGATAAGAAAACCTGCCTAAGCACTTCTCATGCTATAAAAGTACTTAAATGTGTTTTCAAAAATATTTTACAAATATAAGAGTTAGTTACTACATAAGGTTAGATGGCCGAGAAAAACAATTAAAATTCCAAAAAATGCTCTTAGGGGCAAAACAAAACATAAAATCGTATTTTTCTCTATAACGCACGAAATTTAAATGATTTTTCGTCATAATGCGGCTATGCTATTAACAGAGAAAGTACTGCAACAGAAGCCGTTTCGTTCACATATAGCACAAGGAATTCCATAGGACATCCTATGGACATCCATACGTAGTCCGTTTGTCATAACTGTGGACGTCTCTAGGACATCAACGGACGTCTATAGCTCATCCTGAATGCATACCCATGAGAACATCTTCAGCGGATGTTCATAAGATATCCTGAACGGACATCACTCAGATTTCATTTTTTTAAAGAAACATTGACAGCAATAATACAATTTTATTATATTTTCATATTTTTAGTTTATTAATAAATGAATTTGATCAATACAATATTATCTTCTACTTAGTTAAAAAGCAATAATCTTTTAATTATACCAATACCGTTCACAAAGGTGGTTAAATTTTATTAAGCATCAGCAGTAATTTCAAGTAGCAAATTTTAATCAATCAAGATAAATACGTTTATTTCATACTGTACGCTATATACCACTTTACGTCATTGATTTGAGTCCGGGAAATGGCACATTACAGGCCAAGGTCGGGAAGTGTTGCTTAGCAGCCCTTCCCGGACTGCTTGGAGAAAAATTCATCAAACACATCTATTTGTAGCTAAGCAACGAGAAATACCAACAGCGAATGTTTAATTTGACAGAATATAAATTTTAAAAATTACGTTTTTATAAAAAGAAGATATTCAAATAAAAAATGGTTTTGGCAGTAATGAAATAAAATTTTGTACGATACACGTCCGTGAAGTGATTATTAAAGCATTCGGTTAGAAATTTCGGACTCGGCTCCTTTCGTCGCCTCGTCCGCAAATATCTAAACTCATACTTTAATATGTCACTTCCCGGACTAGTGACGTAAATAACTATTACCAAAAGGATAACAAAAAACAATATGTATGTATTTTTTATAATCTATCGTTAAGTGCGAAATTTTGTATCCACATGTATATCTACCTAATCTTTAGCTTGTACTTAATTGCTTAAAGCTATTGCAATATCAACTGTAAAAAATTCGTTCGCCCAGTGAACCACGTAAGTGGTCAGGCTTAAACAACCACATATTACTACGAATGTTGCCAAATTCAAAAAAAATTTATATGTCCTACAATTTTTTGCTCAATTGCATTTGTAATTTTTGTTTAGGTTTATTGTTGACTGTCAAAAAGTAAAATAAAAATAATATATATCTACTACCGGACGTAAAATGGAATCCTATAGGACGTCCTTGTGCAATATCTAATGGATATCTAGTTCTGGATACGCTGTGGATATCTGTTGTATGTCCATGAACTTGCGGATATAGAATGGACCAAATGTATTTCCATAAGATATCCTGTGCTATCTCAGTTTCAACACCAGCTTGGGCGTGGCATAGTGGACAGTCAGACGTCTTACGCGCGTCGGCTTGCAAAATATTCGTAATTTTTTTAAACATTTTTTTGGGTTTCTGGAGATTTCAAACACGATTTTCTGTCAAAATCTCAAAATCGAATTTTACTATCACAATACCTCCCCACACTGGAAGTACGAGGACAAAAGTTACTGCTAGAAGTTCTTCTTCGTAACATACAAAACTGTCTACCTTTAATTTATACATACCGTTAATTTATACATACAGGGTGAATAAAAAGTAAGAAACATCGATGCTACAGCCTTAAATAATAAGTTTACGAAAAAAAGTTTCTAACAAAAGTTTCCCATCACGTTTTTTGCCACAATTTGGCGTTTTTAATTTTTTTTTATTATGATATGTTTTAGCTATGACGCCATCGACATTTTTTTTAATGGCAACTTATACTTATCTAGGATTTTCTTATCGTATTGCCCACTGTCAGGCAGTGAATGGCGAACAGTTTGAACATTTGCTTTCTTAAATTGATGTTAAATATGATTTGAAACTAGTTTACTAATTTGTGGACCTGCTATTGTCGTTTGTTTATCTTGCAATAAGTGTACGTCTGATAAAAAATGTTGCCAGTGACAAAAATAAATGTTTAACGTGATTTTTCTCGAAATTTTTATTATACAACTGTATGATATTTTTACATGGCTGTATAGAGAATAAAAAACACTAACTGGTCATGCCATAAAAAGTATAGGTTGCCATTTAAAAAAAATGTCGATGACGTCATAGCTAAAACATGTGACAATTGAAAAAAAAGAAAAACGCCGAATTGTGGCAAAAAACTTGATAGGAAACTTTTGTTGGAAACTTTTTTTCGTAAAGTTATTATTTAAGGCTGTAGCGTCGATGTTCCTTACTTTTTATTCACCCTGTATATTGATTTTCAGTGTAGGTAATCTAACTATGCAATATCAATTATGTATCAAAAGTTCTGAAAAAAAAAGAAAGTTACCAAAGGTAAGATTCGTATACCTTGCGACACTGTGCTTACCTTTTTATCTAAACGCGCCTTGGCAGAGGCAACAAAACGGACTATAAGCTCTAAAGACGAAAGCTTACGGTTTTATACAAATTGGACGTGTTTTGGGTGTTATAGCATCACCTGTAATGCAGGGAATCCACTATAAAACGGCCATCTCTGCTCCGATAATTCTGATTCGACAAGAAATTTGTGTTTTTTTTTGTCTAAATCAATCCGAATTTTAACTTTGGACAGTTAATATTGTGCTGTCGAAATTTTACGGCTTGCTTTATGGGATGAGGATTTCATTGGAAAGCAGCCAAGTGCATCGCGAATTCTAACCAACTTTAGAAACCTAGGATTGTTCTGTCATTGATGTAAATTACTAGTTTAAAGTTTGTAGAGGGTTTAAATTGCATAATGCTGGCACATCACGGTCGTTTTCAGTGCTTTCCGTTCTATTCGAATTGAAATATTGAATTTTGGTATCACTTCACGTACACGAAATGCGCCTTCTTAGCCGTGAAAATTTTCATAACATTTACATTTGTCGTGAGTTATGGTGCAGGATATTACTTTGCTTCCTTCATAAAAGTGTAGATACGTGTATACATACAAGGTTAGTTTGCGCATAAATTTGCCGCCGTGTATGAACAGCGGAACGGGATAGTTTGCCATTTTTCATAAGAATACATATTTGTAGTCAGTATCACACCCAACGACGTAATTGCATTTCTTTCGTAGATACTTTCTTTTTTTTTCCGGTCTGAAGTAGGGTTGCCAGACTTCCGGGATCGTGCCGGTTTTCGGCTCCTTGTCATGGCGCCCTGTAATACCGTTTAGGATCACCGAAAAAACAAATTTCCAAAAAAAGTGTTGTTAAAACGGATTTTGATGTTAAAAGTTCTATGATTGCTTGTTTTTTAGTTTAGACAGCAAGCAAGCTCTTAGAAATGGAAAGTGTTTCTTTTTCCCGAGCTTGATCTGTATATTTGTTGTACTTTTATGTTTGCTTGTATTCATTGTCATCCTGAGGTAGTTGGTAAGCGAAAAAAAGTCACCAAAGAAAAGTTACGGAAGAAAAGGCTCCGGAAAAAAGACCTCGGAAAAAAGTCACCCGGAAAAAAGAAACCCGGAAAAAGGTCACCCGGAAAAAAGTCAGCCAGAAAAAATCACCGGAAGAAATGTCACCGGAAACAAGTGACTAACATTACATCTTGGAAACAATGAACCTTTTATCTCATAGAACTTTTACTTGGTCATAAACCAACCAGAAAAAAATATTGGCCTGAAGCTTGTTTCAAAATGATACTTTTTTATATCTTAGTATGTTTTCGCAAATTGCATAACCAAAATGAGGCAAGAACTGGGCGTGGATGAAGCTGATATACCAACTATAAGAAAAAAGCGTGGTCAGTATGAATAATGATAAAAAGTGTGGCAGTGGTTTTAGTTTTGTCGCCAACTACAAGTGTCTTTTTTCCTAGCGACTTTTTTCCGGGTGACTGTTTTCTGGGTGACTGTGTTTCTTGGTGACTTCATTTCCGGTGACTTTTTTTCGGGTGGCTTTTTTCCGTGTGATTTTTTCCGAGTGACTTTATTTCTGGTGACTGTTTTCCGGGTGACTTTTTTCCGGGTGATTTTTTTTCGGTGACTTCATTTCCGGTGACTTTTTTTCGGGTGGATTTTTTCCGTGTGATTTTTTCCGAGTGACTTTATTTCTGGTGACTGTTTTCCGGGTGACTTTTTTCCGGGTGATTTTTTTTCGGTGACTTTATTTCCGGTGACTATTTCGGGTGACTTTTATTCCGGGTGATTTTATTTCCGGTAATCTTTTCGCGATTCGAGATGGTTGTACCTTAGTTGAAATATTGACGAGGTAGTGCTATGTCTTAGCTAAATATGCGAAGAATTTTTGTTACTCAAATAAGGGAAATTTAAAAGTGTCTGTAATTTATACAGTAAATGTGTCATGCAAAAATTAAATTTTTTAACTAATAAAGTGTGGCCCGCAACCTCGTCGTTGCTGAGATACAGGGTGAGGAAAACTTTTTTAATTTGGTTGTTTTCGATATTCGGATGCAAATTTAGGGACGACTGCTACTAGTGAGCACCCAATAATGTAGTTGTCGCAATATGTCCACCAGCGGTGTAGGTACGTGGGGGGACGGTCCCCTCTTTTTTTAAATGTACGTTAGCACATTGATTAAACCCAATTTTTTTGTATATCTTAATTCTACATTCGATTTAGAGGACACATTTTTTTTACAATTTGGTCGTAGACTCCTCTGTTGCTTGTCCCAAGCCAGGATGCAAAAGGAGAAGGGGGAGGAGTAACAAGCTCTTTAAAAAGGAAGAAATATTAAAATAAAAATTTCTAATATTTGGAATTTACATTTTCTACAGTAGCGCCACCAAGTATAAAAGTATCTAACATTATATTTTGGTTTTGCTAGTCATGATAAGCAACTCTGTCTAGAAAAAAATTATTATCGCACACAGTTTAATAAATAAAGGGGGTACCCATTTTCGACTTTCAAAAAATCATAGAAGGCGCGCAATCAAATCAAGGTTTCGGCAAAAAAAAATTGTAGTCAATTTTGGGTTGTAGCGGCCTACAAAGTTAAAAAAAATCTTGTTGGTGGTTTTTGAAAAATAATGTTTGGAAAATTTTCAAACATTTGGTTAAGTGCCATTGCGATCGTTTTCAGATTGTCGAAATTAATTTCGTTTCATCGTATACTACCCACAAAGGGCTCTTGAACAAGTTGTAGCTGATCCCGACCAGACAACAACTTTTTGAATAAATGGGCGTTAAAATCGAGATTTTAAAAAAAATCTTAGAGGCCACTATTTAGAAGCGATAGAGTTCGATAAAAAAGTTTTCGATTTGCCTTGCGTTCTTCTCTCAGATTCTGTGTTCAAATTTCCAAAATTTAATTTTGCCAAAAAACGTTACCATGAAAACATGTCTAACTTTTGCTTCTGGTTTCTGTTTTTTTTAAAGTAATTTTAATTTTCGACATAGCTGTTCATTTAAAATTTCATCAAAATCAGTAAAGTTCTTTCGCCTTCAGAGGGGTTATACACACACCCACAGACAGACAGTTTTTTAAACTATTTTTTTGGGTTTCTTAAGCCCCAAAACGTGTATTTCTGGTAATATCTCGAATTCAAAACTTTTTATGTATAGGGTAAGTGTACCAGTTGTGGACGCTGTTCCAGTTATAGACATTTGAAACTTTTTAATGAGAAAATAAGAGTTTTCGTACTCCCAGCACCATCTATTTAGAAATTACACAAACTACATACTTTATTCTCCATGTTGCACCAGTCTTGGACATCACTGTTCACGTAACGCTTGTGTTTCCAGCGTAAACTGTCAATGGTGACAACAACTGGTGTATATTGCTTGGTTTTGTTGTGATTTACATTAAGCGCGTAAGTAATTAGAATAAGCATTTGCATGGTCGTTGTGTCTATTATAACTGCCGTTATTCAATTTTTCAAGTAATGAAGCATTGTAGATTCCTTTTAAATTGTTAATATTAAATAAACAAGTTGTAAAATAGAATTAGGTTATGTGTCCATTACTGGCTCATAATTTTTGTTAATGATCTAGTGTTGAACAGTGTGTCCATAATCGGTACTTCAGTTTTTTTTCATCCAACCCATTAATGGACACGGTTACCGTACCACTCATAAATATAATTTACTAATAATGATTCGAAGGATCTATAGATTAACTAATTATTACTAGTATTTAAATATTCAGTACCCTTGTCTATACCAAGTCAATTTTATTTTTATTCTTAGAAAATGGATAAAAAAAAGAGAAAAAGATACACGGAAGATGAAATGAAAAAAGCATACACTGCGGTACAAAATGGGTCTGCTATTTCGACTGCGAGTAAAATGTTCGGCGTTCCTCGAATTACATTGAGAAACAAGGTAAAGGGTGTAAGCCCACTCGTTTGTTCCATGGGGCCGGCTACAATCCTCAACAAGGGAGAAGAACAGCGAATAGTCCAATGGATAGTAGATGTAGCTAAGGCAGGATTTCCAATCACTAAATCGGCTTTAATTGATACTGTTTCGAAGCTAATTAAAGAAATCGGCAGAGACAATCCATTTACCGATGGAAAACCTGGCAGAAAATGGTTTAACGGCTTTTTAAAGAGGCATCCGCACATTTCCCTTAAAACGGCTGAGAAATTGACAGGGTATCGAAGTCAGCTTTCAGAGACACAGATTAGAAATTGGTTTTCGGAAGTTACATCATATTTAATCGAAAATAATTATCAAGATATACTAAAAAATGGAGACAGAATATTTAATGCGGATGAAACCGCTTTTGCACTTTGTCCTAAAACAGGAAAAGTGATTGCTCCACGTGGAGAGAAAAATATATATGATGTTAGTAAAACATCAGACAAAGAAAATGTTACCGTTCTTGTTACAGTTTCTGGCTCGGGAAAAATCGCTCCCCCTATGCCAGTGTTTCCTTATAAAAGACTGCCAGTTGAAATTGTCCGTTCTATCCCTAAAGGTTGGGGAGTTGGAAAATCAGATTCTGGATGGATGACGGGGGAGGTCTTTTACGAATACATGTGTAATATATTTGACCCATGGTTGACCGAACAGAACATACAGCGACCAATTATTTTTTTTGTAGATGGTCACAAATCACATTTGACCATGCAACTTAGTATGTTTTTGCAAGAAAAACAGATAATACTGGTAGCTCTTCATCCAAATGCCACGCACGTGTTACAGCCTTTGGACGTTGCGGTATTTTTCCCATTAAAGCAAAAATGGAAAACTTATGTTCGGCAATGGCTTATGGAGCATGAGTCTAAACATGTCACCAAACAAAATATGGGCGAAATATTATCTGTGGTAATAAAGGAAGCAATTACTGAAGCAACGATCAAGAATGGTTTTCGTGTTTGTGGACTCTTCCCTTTTGATGCGGACAGTGTGGATTATTCTAAATGTATTAATAAAGCCAATAAAAATATCCGTGAAAATATAAACCAAAAAAGTAAGCAAGAATTGGAAAATCATAAATCATTTTTGGAAAGTTTAATACCTGCTGAACTCTTGGCCCAACTGCAACGACATAACATCAACAGTGAATGGCATGGCGAAGAATCGGCGAGAGAACTATATAATGTATGGAAGCAAGTGAAAGTAATGTTAGACAATACTAAAAATAAGGCAACAGATACTATAGATACAAGCTTGAATGATAATGCAGAACATTCCAGTTTTAATAGCACCAACGAAGTTGATATTGAAGACAATACGATGGGACAAAGAAATTTTGACAACATTGAAGAAAATGCTACAGCTAAAATACCATTAATACATAGTTCACCTATTTTGATAAATAATTATTCTAATAATTGCAATGTTGAGTATCTCATTGAAAGACCGTCAACTTCCTCTGAAGATGCATGTACACACGATCTTTATTTTAACATTCATTCGACACCAGTAAAGACAACCGTAGATTTGCTTGTTCCTCAGCCCAATACATCAACAACGAATGATTCTAAACCTTCGCCGTTTCAAAGGATACTTTTTTGGCCGAAAGAAGACGAATCGAATCGTAAAACAAAAGTTACAAAAAAATTACCATCAGTAGTAACTTCTCAATTATGGCAAGAGTATTATACTAAAAAAGCAAAAGAAAAGCAACAGAAAGAAGAAGACAAGAAACGGAAAAAAGAAGAAAGAGAATCCAAAAAGCGTGTCAAAGAAGAACAAAAACTTAAAACAGCCGGAAAAAAATTAAAAATAATAAATAATAAAAAGCAAGTAACAGGTCCAAATAATATAAAAAAGCTAAAAATTGAAAGCTGCAACGAAAGAAAAGATTGGAAATGTTTCAAATGTAAAACTTACTGGAGAGATGATGGTTTCTATGACAAAAAAAGTAAATGGCTAAAATGCATTTCCTGCGAAAACAGAGCCCACAGTGTGTGCATTAAGATCCAATTAATGAAAATGCAAATTGATATCTCGGAAACTAACGAATTTTTATGTGACACTTGTAACAAAGTAAATGAAAGTAATGATGAAGAGTCATTTGCCGAAACTAATGATTCAGAATCGGAATAATGTTTGAATTTCAGGGTTGATCTTACTTTTAAGACATTAAAATATAATTATAAGTTGACACTTAGTAAAATGTAACATTTTGTAAGCCCTAACAAAATAAAATGTAAAAATATAATAATTTTTTAAATGGTGTTCATAACTGGATCTGTTCGTGTCCATATAAAGAACAATATAAAAGAAGGATGTCCATTATTGGTACAAAAACATACATGTATAACTATACATACTATACGTACTAGAAATAACATTATTTAAATTTTTACAGGCCAGCATGGTAAAAGAAACTACAATCTTCAATTTAAAAAAAAAATCAAGCAAAAAAGCGAAAGTTTCGCTTAGTTAACTTGTTTTAACTAAATTACTTGTCTTAAAGTGTCCATCACTGGTACACTTACCCTACCGAAGGTATAAATCGTCGTATATTTTGAAAAGCTCCTTTCAGCATCAGAATAACGATCGCAAATTTTAATTTACTTAATTCTACTGCGTCAAATAACCTTTAAGCTCATCCATTAAATTGCATTGGCCAGTTAATGCCTCATTTACATGATTTTAATTAATTTAAACCCCCAGTTTGTGTCCATAATAAATTTAAATTTTTGTTTCACGGCTAATCTTTTTGCACCTTTAATTTTAGTGTGGGAAATACTTATATCTATCTCATCTATTAACCGAATGATTCATAAATTGCACTTTCTTGTTATTTTGACGTAGTTATTGCTTCACCATGCAGATAAAATTTAACAATATGAATATTAAGTTTTCCCTTACTATAAATGAACTTTTTTTCTTTTTCTATAGGTACGTAATGCATTATATTTGTTAAGTTTGTACACAATTTGCTTAATTATTTCGAAATTATACGCATAAAACTTCACCGCGAAAAACCTCTTACTCCGCCTGGTTATTATAGACTTTCTTTACATTTAAAATAAAGGTGTTTACATTAAAGCACGTTTTCTTCGCCCTTTCCTCCACTCGAAGTAAAATCCATGCGCTACGCGAGACAAGTTATGTATATCATTATCACACAATTCCACTTGCTGTTTTTTCCTTATAAGGTGTTCCATCGCTTGCTAAAAATAAGTACTGTGTTCCTGAATTTTAATCGGCCATAATAGCGCCACGTAATCATTCAATAATAGTTCCTTGTAGTTACTTCGCCTGTTATAGGCAATTTTGAAATCACATTTTCAAAACGGAAGTATAGCGCCTTCTATGATTCTTTTGAAAATTTTGATTTTCGCTTTTTATTACTCATAAATGAGATTGGGATTAATCTATATAGTAAGTCCGGACTCCTTCCATTTGTCTCTACTTTTAGTGGTGAGGGGCCTTCCTTACTACAACCTACATATTTACACGCACATTACATTAAGCTTATAATTCTCTGTAGAGCGGGCCGTTACAGTTTTAGATAAAAATAGGTTCCCATAATTCACAGTATACGTTTGGGTTATTGGAGACTTCGAGCTGCGAACGAAACAGCGCGTTAACGGGTTCTGGAATACAACTTGCGTAATATTTCAGTCAGTTTTTT
Source organism: Ctenicera cuprea (assembly GCA_958336395.1). NCBI lineage: Eukaryota > Metazoa > Arthropoda > Insecta > Coleoptera > Elateridae > Ctenicera > Ctenicera cuprea. The sequence continues at coordinate 81,046,122 of OY284486.1, read as the reverse complement.
TAATAATAAGAAAAATGGTATTTAATTCATATTAAAATAACACGCATCCACCCTACTGAAAAAAGCAACATCGGCAATAGCGTAAGTGAAAAGTAGATGCTTTCTTTTATAACAATAAGCAATGAACTACATAAAGGTTGGGAACTAATAAACATCATAAACAGTTATTTACACATTCCATTCATGTGTGGCGTCTAACTGGGTTTTTGCTTATGGGGGCCAATTTTGGTTTACGGTGACAACGTCCCTGAAAAAGTCCCAGGACAAATTCTTGGGAAAAACAATGATGGAAAAACACTGCCGGGAATTCTTTCGCCCGTTTTATTTAATAAACGGCGGTAATTTATTAATTTTCCCTCGGATTTTCACCGAATTAGCGAATTACTGTTTTATTCAAAACCAGGCATGTAAAATAGTATTTTATCGAATTAATTACCGTATTTTATACAGCAAATTAAGGTAAATTATCTTTTTTTATTACCGTAGATTACGGGACAAATTACGCGGAAATTACTTGCGGTAATTTTTTATTTCACACCAGATATTCAACGAATCAGAGAATTATCGTTTTAGTTAAAACCTAGGATGTGAAATGGTATTTTGTGAATTAATTACCGTATTTCATACGGCAAATTACCTTATTCTACTACTGTACATTACCGGATAAGTAGCCCGTAAATTACCCGCGGTAGTTTATTAATTTTCCTTCAGATGTTCTCCGAATCAGAGAATTACCGTTTTACAAAAAACCAGAGATGTAAAATGGTGTTTAGGAATCAATTACGGTATTTTATACGGCAAATTACGGCAAATTACGGTGAATTATCTTTTTTATTACCGTAAATTACGTGATAAATAATTTACCTGCGGTAATATATGCGGTAATATCTTAATTTCCCCTCAGATATTCATCGAATCGTAAAAGTACCGTTTTACTCAAAATCAAGGATGTAAAATGGTATTTTATCGCAATAATTACCGCATTTTATACGGCAAATTAATATTTTTATTGCCTTAGACTACGCGGTAAATTGCCCGGAAATTACCTGCGGTACCAGGGATGCAAAATGGTATTTTATGAATTAACTACCGTATTTTATAGGAAAATTACGGTGAATTACCTTTTTTACTACCGTAAATTACCAGATAAATTACCCGTAAATTACCAGATTAATTACCAATAAATTACCTGCGGTGATTTATTAATTTCCCCCCAGATATTCACCGAATCAGAGAATTAATTACCGTTTTACCCAAAACCATCGATGTAAAATGATATATTATCGAATTAATTACCTCATTTTATACAGCAAACTACATTAAATTATTTTTCATTTCCATAAATTACGAAATACATCATCCGTAAATTACCTGCGGTAATTTACGCGGCAATTTATTAATTTATCTCCAGATATTCACCGAATCATAGAATTACCGTTTACTCATAACCAAGGATGTAAAATGGTATTTTTTCGAACTAATTGCCGTGATTTTACGGCAAATTGCAGTGAATTGCCTTTTTTTTATTACCGTAAATTAAGAGATAAATTACCCGTAAATTACCTGCGGTAATTTATTTATTTCTCCCCAGATATTTCTTCCCAATTTTTGGCTAATAAACTTGCTGTGTCGTGTCGGGTTTTCTTGAATACCGAAGGATCTTTTTCCAAAAAGTTGAAAGATTCTGTTTTTTTCTCTTATATAAATTATGGTTTTTTAATCAAGGCGGATAATACCGGACAGATGTCGACCGGACGACTACAATAGCTTGTCTGAATCATCTGTCCGATACAGTGGTAATATTGTGACCGCATAAAAGCTGTTGAGTGGTTGGGCGTGTGTTTTTGTTCTTACTGGTACATAATTTTGTGTGTGATTCCACACTACTGTTCCATTGTTGGCATTGTATTTGCCGCAACTAGCATGATAAAGTATATTATTTCATTTCTTCTTTTAATTTTTCGTTTACTATTAATCCGTATTCATAATACTTAGAAATGGTGCATTTTTTTAACTTTTTGTGGCCGATAAACATTAGAAAGTCTATCGCGCGACTGTTAGTACTACAGCGTTGTGCGTAAATACTGTTAGAAATATAAGTATAAGATTATAGTGCATGCGAGGGCAAAGACGAAGACAGTCAATTTTTTGATGCAATCGGCGAATTAGCCGCGGCAGCAGACAACAAAGTTGATGTGAGACTTTTTAATTATATAATTAAACAAAAGGACATAATTATTTCGGAATTGCGCGAGAAAGTTGCGATTTTGACGAATCAAGTTGATGAATATTGCAAATCGCGTGACCCTGGCTCGGTTTCTTGTGAGCGATCGAAGGACGGGCCTGTGGCACCTGCGAATCGGATAAACTATAAAAATGCCGTTTTAAATAATAAAGAGCTGCATGCAAAGGTTTCTACAAAAACTGACAATGTTGCTACAAAAACCAATTCCAAATTTGGTAAGAAAGAAGTTGCAACTGCAATTGCAGAGGCTCAAACGCGTAATAAATGTGCAGATTACATAAATCTAGCTAAATCGACAGAATTAGTTGATAACAACTCTGGCATAGAAGGGATTCATGAAGATGAAGCAGGTTGGAAACAAGCTGAACCTAAAAGAAGACGTAAAGGGCCAATAGTTATAGGTAAAAAAGACGCCAAGGGTAAACTCCGGGGCATTCCAAAAATGATTGCATTGCATGTGTACCGTCTGGCTCCCGACACCGATGAAAATAGTCTACTGGAATTTCTTAAGCCTCATTTTAAAGAAGCTGTGTGTGAAAAGTTACATTCAAGAAGACCGGAACTTTATTCTTCCTTTAAAGTACAAATATTTGAAAACAATTTTGATAAGATCAAAGATGAAGTAGTGTGGCCTATGAATGTTTGCGTACGCCGTTTTTTTCAACAGAAGAGGAAGGAGGACCACTGAATCCAACCTATCTAACTGTTATCCATATCAACATTCAATCTTTGCTCAACAAAATCGATGAAATTCAACTCTTTTTGGATGATTATCGGCCGGATGTTGTGTGTTTTACGGAGCACTGGCTGCAGGATGACAACATGGTTCATTTTCCAGGCTACTATGCAGCGGCTTGCCGTTGTCGACGTACTACTGTTCACGGAGGTGTATGCATCTACGTTAAAGATTCCATAGATACAGAAGAAATTAAAGAAGTGGTAAAGCATTCGGTAGATATTGATGTTGAATGTGTTGGCATTAAGTGTAACATTGCAAAAACTTCGTATTGTATTTTAGCGGTCTACCGTTCCATGTATGGCAATATCTATAATTTTTTTGATAAAGTCGACTTAATTTTAGGAAAAGTATTGCGCAGAAGTGATTATGTAGTTCTTATGGGCGACTTAAATATTGACAACATGAACAATGTACGAAACGTACAAATGAAAAAAATTTTATTTGATATTTTCAATGGCTACCAGCTGCGTTCTCTCATTAGGGAGCCCACACGAATATGCAAAACTAGAGCTAGTAATATAGATTATGTAGTAACAAATGTCAGTAATTTGTATTGTGATACGAAAGTGTTCGAACCAGGTCTCTCTGATCATTGCGCACAATTGTTAAAAATTTCTGCAAATAATTTCAATAAAAAATTTGCAAATAAGAAAGCGACCATAACTAAAAGAAGAATTAATGAATATAGCGTGTCATATTTTGCACATCTGCTGCGTTCTATTGACTGGAGCACATATTTAAATTCTGATTGTGTTAACGAACAATTTTTTAGGTTCAGTAATAGTCTTACCAACTGTTTCGATATAGCTTGCCCCAAATACAGCACTATCAACAAAATTAAAAAGAATAATGAATGGGTTACCCCAGAAATCATTCGACTAAAAGATAATGTTAAATTCTGGGCCGATTTAAAGAATAGGCTGCATATTGACAGCATTGCTTTAATATATAAAAATGCTAGAAAGCAATACAGAAACAGGTTAAGGCAGGTTAAATATCAATTTTATTACAAAAAAGTAATAGAGTCATCAGACAAAACTAGAACAGTTTGGAATATAGTAAATTCCAATCTTAAACAAAATTCGAAAGATAAAAAGATTGTATGTTATTCTAATGGGAGACCTGTCGAAGAGCCTCTCGAGGTAGCCAACTGTTTTGGTGAATATTTTTCTACATTGGCTGAAACTAAATTGAAAAAACATTTTCAAAGTTTGTCCAGTTGTTGCACATACTCGCTAAGTAGTCCTGTAAATTCTCTACAAATTATTCCATTTACACCTGAGGAAATTAAAGCAGCAGCATCTGCAATTCGTAACAAACGAAGCTGCGGTCTTGATGAGATCACCCTGAATGTTTTTCTGAAAATCATTGATATTGTTTTATTACCTTTTACTACATTAATTAACAACTCCCTGGAGAAAGGGATTTTCCCTAGTGTATTGAAAATAGCTAAAGTCAAGCCTCTATTAAAGAAAACTAATAATGCTGTCAATGACTTGGATGGTTATAGGCCAATATCTGTTTTGCCTGTTGTATCAAAAATATTAGAAGTTCTTGTGTCAAAGCGAATCACGCAGTTTCTTTATAGTAATGAACTATTGTCCGATGTTCAGCATGCCTACCTAAGAGGTAAATCCGTGGAAACTGCGTGTTTCGATTTTGTTGAATATGTAACAAAAGCGTTGGATAGGGGCATGATCGTCGCAGGTATATTTTTCGATTTATCATGCGCTTTCGATTCAATAAGCCATGATTTTCTTGGAGAGAAATTAAATAGATTGGGTATAAGAGGAGTACTTAATAACTGGATATTGTCATATGTAAAAGACAGGAATATATGTGTTCAGATGGCAGGTGTTACATCTCAAAAATTTAATACACAGCGTGGTGTGCCTCAGGGGTCTGTGTTGGGACCCCTACTGTTTGTGTTGTTTGTTAATGATTTAAAGCTGCATTTGAAGAGTGAATGTTTGATAAGTTATGCCGATGACACAACAGTGGGGGTCTCGGCACATGATTCTGAGGAATTAATTTCGAAGGCTGAGTCAATTATGAAACAATTTAAAATTTGGTGCAGCAAAAATAATCTAATTGTGAATAGTAATAAAACTGTAGTTTTGGTTTTTCATAAGCGTAAGCAGGTTTTTCCTTTAACTGTTAATATTGAAGGTTGTAAAATAGTCACTCATGAATCAACCAAACTTCTAGGGCTAACAATTGATCACAAATTGACTTGGACCTCTCATGTTGATGGGGTGTGTAAAAAGCTGAATAGAGCATATTTTGCATTGAGAACTTTAAAAACAAGCTTATCTGCTAATGGACTTCTTAGTGTTTACTATTCCTTAGCATACACACACATGGCTCTCAATGTGATTATTTGGGGTAACTCTGTAGATAATTTACGTGTATTAATAAATCAAAAAAGAATCATTAGACTGATATTTAATCTTGGTTACCTTGAGTCATGTCGGCCAGTATTTGTTAAACATGGCATATTAACATTTGTGTCTTTATATATTTATAAGTGTTGCGTATATGTTTACAATAACCGATTTAAATTCACTCAGCACTGTAATATTCACGTGTATAACACTAGGAATAAGAATAATTTAATTCTGGCTAAACATGGCTTGACTTTATATGAGAAAGGGCCTATTTATTCGTGCACTAAAATATTTAACCATCTTCCTGGCGAAGTAAAGATGTGCAATACTATCGTATCTTTTAAAAGCAAACTTAGAAAGTTTCTGGTAAATAAATGTTTTTACTCGATAGCTGAATACTTTGATAGTCGTTTGTAACTTAAATGTTTGTACTTTGTTTTTCTTTTTATATTCTGTGTTATGACTATGCCTGTAACATGTACTTATGTGCTTATTTGTTGTTATGGCTGTGAAAATAAATAAATAAATAAAATAAATAAATAAAGTGTAAAAGCTTTGGAGTATAGGGAATACCAGGGGAAATGTTTTTAAAGCAACAAATTTTGCATGGTTATTTGTACTAATATGCTGTCACTTGAAAGTGTTTATTCGTGTTCACTCGAGCTGCACACATGTTACAATATAAAATTTTATCATCTGCAGTGAAAACAACGAATTCGTCAATTCATTTGTGAAAATTCTGGAAATGTGAACTTACAAATTGGCATATTATGCGATTCATAAATTAATGAATAGCGCATTAATGAAATGTAAATGTGCATATGTTTATTATTAGCAGAGAAATTATGCAAATGCGAAGCTATCCAAACCCTAGTTTACATTATGCTCCGGTAATAACGAACATCATTGTCTCGAATTTCGTTTTATGGAAAATCACAGAAATTTAATAAAATTATCTAATTCTACAAATATCCAAAATCTGTTAAAAGTTTTGCAAATAACAAAACATATTTCCACGAACAAGTGAAGTTTTAAATACGATTTATTGTTATCTTCCATACTATTGATATTACTAATATTCGTAATGTTTTCTAGTTTGCTGTTCTGTTTTACCCTTGTACTACGCTTGAAGCTCTTGCATGTGATTAATACTAAACCAACAACAACTTGCTACATTATTTTTTTAATATTTCATTTACATTCGCAAATATAAATTATAAAAGTTCATTTATCAAGTGATCTTTAGCAACTAATTAACAAAAATACGAGCAAACAGGATTGAAGCTGAATAAACATTTAAAAATGTTATTAAAGTAAAAGAAGGTACCTATCGCAAATTATCAGCTTAGGAGATCATTTTTATAAACTAAAATTTATTAATTGCACGAGTTTTTGTCATCAAAGCCCTCAAAATACTGGTTTTAATCTGCGAAAACTTCTCAGCTTACGCACACATTTATTTCATTGTTATACTGTTTCCAACTTCGCTTATACCACATTTTCGCTTAATCCGTTTAAAATGTCCTCAACGTAGTTTCTAATTCCACGGTCATAGCTGCTTTTGTGCACAATAGTTGAGGGTATTAAGGTGGAGATGAATTTAGTACCGATTTTAGTTCACGAAACCGACAAGCTTTCAGGATATGTTGTGAGTTTTGAATAAATCTTCGATATTTTAGGGAAAAACAATGCAATTCTTTATTCAACTGGATTTTGATGTTTGTTTTTTCAAAACAATTTCTGTTCTGTTCGGATTGTAAATTTACTGAAACTAAAGGGAATAAATAGCCCCCTTTCTATGTTTCACGATAAAAGCGTGTTGTCCCGTTAAAAGAAACTTCTAAATAATGCGGCACTTTAAATTCTTTTCGAATATCGAAACTCCACGTGCGGTTTCTTTTTGCAAAGAAAGAAGCTTACGTTTAGGAATTGAAATGCAGGAAGTTAGGCATAAACGAAAAAGAATAAAACAAGTAATTGATACCGCCAAACAACAGCAGAATCAGGTGTGAAGGGATGAAAATTTAATGCATTGCGATGTTTCTTCCGGAATTGTATTCGCAAATATGCTTCTCGTTCAGGACTTACATTTACATATACGCTCTGTTTAAAATTTTAAGAAAACATCGAAACGTAGGGGAAGGTGTTTTCTGTTATATAGGATTTTTCACGGAGTACGGGCAATGTTGTCGCGTATCCAAAATCTTTAGGCTAGTCGCAAAACAGATCATTTTTGAACAAATAATGCGAAACATTCGTCTCTTACTTGATAATCACTGATCAGGGATGTAAAATCATAATTTATCGAATTGATTAGCGTGTTTAACATGGTGAATTACAGAAATTTACCTTTTTTTTACTGTAAATTACAAGATAAATTACCTGCGGTAATTTAAGCGGTATTTTATTAGTTTTCTTACAGATATTCACCAAATCGAAGAATTACCGTTTTACTCACAACCAGGGATGTAATATTGTATTTTTCAAATTAATTGCCGTATTTTATACGTCAAATTACGGCGAATTACCTTTTTTTATTACCAAAAGTTACGAGATATATTATCCGTATTATTACCTGTGGTAATTTATTAATTTTCCTCCAGATATTCATCGAATCAGAAAATTACCTTATTTTATACGGCAAATTACGGCGAATTGCCTTTTTATTGCTGTATTTACGAGATAAATTACCCGTAATTTACCTGTGGTAATTCATTATTTTCCCCTCAGATAGATATTCGCCGAATCAAAGAATTACCGTTTTATTCAAAACCATAGATGTAAAATGTTATATTAACGAATTAATCACCGTACTTGGTACGGACAATCACGGTTAATTACTTTTCATTGTTTGCCCAAATTACGAGATAAATTACCCGTAAATTACTGCGGTAATTTATTGATTACCTTCCAGATAGTCACAGAATCAGAGAATTGCCGTTTGGCTTAAAACCAGGGATGTAACATCGTATTTTATCGAATTATCTACCGTAATTCATACGAAAAATTACGGTATATTACGTTTCATTATTTCCCTTAATTATTTAATTACGAGATAAATAACCCGTGAATCACCTGCGATAATTTATTGATTAATCTCCAGATATTTACAGAATCAGAGAATTACCGTTTAACTTAAAACCAGGGATGTAACATCGTATTTTATCGAATTAATTACCGTAATTCATACGAAAAATTACGGTAAATTACGTTTCATTATTTTCCTTAATTACGAGATAAATAACCCGTAAATTACCTGCGGTAATTTATTGATTACTCTCCAGATATTTACCGAATTAGAGAATTGGCGTTTTATTTAAAACCAGGGATGTAAAATGGTATATTATCGAATTAATTACCGTACTTTATACGGAAAATTACGGTTAATTACTTGTCATTATTTTCCTTAATTACGAGATAAATAACCCGTAAATTACCTGCGGTAATTTATTGATTACTCTCCAGATATTTACCGAATTAGAGAATTGGCGTTTTATTTAAAACCAGGGATGTAAAATGGTATATTATCGAATTAATTACCGTACTTTATACGGAAAATTACGGTTAATTACTTTTTATTATTTTCCTTAATTACGAGATAAATAACCCGTAAATCACCTGCGGTAATTTATTGATTACTCTCCAGATATATACAGAATCATAGAATTACCGTTTTACTTAAAACCAGGGATGTAACATCGTATTTTATCGATTTAATTACCGTAATTCATACGAAAAATTACGGTAAATTACGTTTCATTATTTTCCTTAATTACGAGATAAATAACCCGTAAATTACCTGCGGTAATTTATTGATTACTCTCCAGATATTTACCGAATTAGAGAATTGGCGTTTTATTTAAAACCAGGGATGTAAAATGGTATATTATCGAATCAATTACCGTACTTTATACGGAAAATTACGGTTAATTACTTTTCATTATTTCCCTTAATTACGAGATAAATAACCCGTAAATCACCTGCGGAAATTTATTGATTACTCTCCAGATATTTACAGAATCATAGAATTACCGTTTTACTTAAAACCAGGGATGTAACATCGTATTTTATCGTTTTAATTACCGTAATTCATACGAAAAATTACGGTAAATTACGTTTCATTATTTTCCTTAATTACGAGATAAATAACCCGTAAATTACCTGCGGTAATTTATTGATTACTCTCCAGATATTTACCGAATTAGAGAATTGGCGTTTTATTTAAAACCAGAGATGTAATATGGTATATTAACGAATTAATTACCGTACTTTATACGGAAAATTACGGTTAATTACTTGTCATTATTTTCCTTAATTACGAGATAAATAACCCGTAAATTACCTGCGGTAATTTATTGATTACTCTCCAGATATTTACCGAATTAGAGAATTGGCGTTTTATTTAAAACCAGGGATGTAAAATGGTATATTATCGAATCAATTACCGTACTTTATACGGAAAATTACGGTTAATTACTTTTCATTATTTCCCTTAATTACGAGATAAATAACCCGTAAATCACCTGCGGTAATTTATTGATTACTCTCCAGATATTTACAGAATCATAGAATTACCGTTTTACTTAAAACCAGGGATGTAACATCGTATTTTATCGATTTAATTACCGTAATTCATACGAAAAATTACGGTAAATTACGTTTCATTATTTTCCTTAATTACGAGATAAATAACCCGTAAATTACCTGCGGTAATTTATTGATTACTCTCCAGATATTTACCGAATTAGAGAATTGGCGTTTTATTTAAAACCAGGGATGTAAAATGGTATATTATCGAATTAATTACCGTACTTTATACGGAAAATTACGGTTAATAACTTTTTATTATTTTCCTTAATTACGAGATAAATAACCCGTAAATCATCTGCGGTAATTTATTGATTACTCTCCAGATATATACAGAATCATAGAATTACCGTTTTACTTAAAACCAGGGATGTAACATCGTATTTTATCGATTTAATTACCGTAATTCATACGAAAAATTACGGTAAATTAAGTTTCATTATTTTCCTTAATTACGAGATAAATAACCCGTAAATTACCTGCGGTAATTTATTGATTACTCTCCAGATATTTACCGAATTAGAGAATTGGCGTTTTATTTAAAACCAGGGATGTAAAATGGTATATTATCGAATCAATTACCGTACTTTATACGGAAAATTACGGTTAATTACTTGTCATTATTTTCCTTAATTACGAGATAAATAACCCGTAAATTACCTGCGGTAATTTATTGATTACTCTCCAGATATTTACCGAATTAGAGAATTGGCGTTTTATTTAAAACCAGGGATGTAAAATGGTATATTATCGAATCAATTACCGTACTTTGTACGGAAAATTACGGTTAATTGCTTTTCATTATTTCCCTTAATTACGAGATAAATAACCCGTAAATCACCTGCGGTAATTTATTGATTACTCTCCAGATATTTACAGAATCATAGAATTACCGTTTTACTTAAAACCAGGGATGTAACATCGTATTTTATCGATTTAATTACCGTAATTCATACGAAAAATTACGGTAAATTACGTTTCATTATTTTCCTTAATTACGAGATAAATAACCCGTAAATCACCTGCGGAAATTTATTGATTACTCTCCAGATATTTACAGAATCATAGAATTACCGTTTTACTTAAAACCAGGGATGTAACATCGTATTTTATCGATTTAATTACCGTAATTCATACGAAAAATTACGGTAAATTACGTTTCATTATTTTCCTTAATTACGAGATAAATAACCCGTAAATTACCTGCGGTAATTTATTGATTACTCTCCAGATATTTACCGAATTAGAGAATTGGCGTTTTATTTAAAACCAGGGATGTAAAATGGTATATTATCGAATCAATTACCGTACTTTATACGGAAAATTACGGTTAATTGCTTTTCATTATTTCCCTTAATTACGAGATAAATAACCCGTAAATCACCTGCGGTAATTTATTGATTACTCTCCAGATATATACAGAATCATAGAATTACCGTTTTACTTAAAACCAGCGATGTAACATCGTATTTTATCGATTTAATTACCGTAATTCATACGAAAAATTACGGTAAAGTACGTTTCATTATTTTCCTTAATTACGAGATAAATAACCCGTAAATTACCTGCGGTAATTTATTGATTACTCTCCAGATATTTACCGAATTAGAGAATTGGCGTTTTATTTAAAACCAGGGATGTAAAATGGTATATTATCGAATCAATTACCGTACTTTATACGGAAAATTACGGTTAATTGCTTTTCATTATTTCCCTTAATTACGAGATAAATAACCCGTAAATCACCTGCGGTAATTTATTGATTACTCTCCAGATATATACAGAATCATAGAATTACCGTTTTACTTAAAACCAGCGATGTAACATCGTATTTTATCGATTTAATTACCGTAATTCATACGAAAAATTACGGTAAATTACGTTTCATTATTTTCCTTAATTACGAGATAAATAACCCGTAAATTACCTGCGGTAATTTATTGATTACTCTCCAGATATTTACCGAATTAGAGAATTGGCGTTTTATTTAAAACCAGGGATGTAAAATGGTATATTATCGAATCAATTACCGTACTTTATACGGAAAATTACGGTTAATTACTTTTCATTATTTCCCTTAATTACGAGATAAATAACCCGTAAATCACCTGCGGTAATTTATTGATTACTCTCCAGATATTTACAGAATCATAGAATTACCGTTTTACTTAAAACCAGGGATGTAACATCGTATTTTATCGATTTAATTACCGTAATTCATACGAAAAATTACGGTAAATTACGTTTCATTATTTTCCTTAATTACGAGATAAATAACCCGTAAATTACCTGCGGTAATTTATTGATTACTCTCCAGATATTTACCGAATTAGAGAATTGGCGTTTTATTTAAAACCAGGGATGTAAAATGGTATATTATCGAATCAATTACCGTACTTTATACGGAAAATTACGGTTAATTACTTTTCATTATTTCCCTTAATTACGAGATAAATAACCCGTAAATCACCTGCGGAAATTTATTGATTACTCTCCAGATATTTACAGAATCATAGAATTACCGTTTTACTTAAAACCAGGGATGTAACATCGTATTTTATCGATTTAATTACCGTAATTCATACGAAAAATTACGGTAAATTACGTTTCATTATTTTCCTTAATTACGAGATAAATAACCCGTAAATTACCTGCGGTAATTTATTGATTACTCTCCAGATATTTACCGAATTAGAGAATTGGCGTTTTATTTAAAACCAGGGATGTAAAATGGTATATTATCGAATTAATTACCGTACTTTATACGGAAACTTACGGTTAATTACTTTTTATTATTTTCCTTAATTACGAGATAAATAACCCGTAAATCACCTGCGGTAATTTATTGATTACTCTCCAGATATTTACAGAATCAGAGAACTACCGTTTTACTTAAAACCAGGGATGTAATTAATTACAGACCACAAAAAAATAGAATTATCTGGGAATCGAACCCTGGTTAGCTATATTGCTCAGCGGGTGCTCTAGCTCCACGCCTTTCAGATCGCACGTCTTATTTTCACTTAATTTCATGTAATACAAGCAGGTAATGTAATAAAATTCTGTAAACAACCTACCTTGATCCTGACTAATTAATAAGACGGTTGAAATGCTATGTCCTGTACTCCCTGAAACACCCTATATGTGTAATTTTGGCATGTGTAGAGAAGACACAATTTTTGCCTTCTATCCTCGCAATACTTTCCAAATAATGTGGCCAAACTTCTAAATTGAATTTCTGGTAATCCAAATAATATCATCAGGCCGATTGAATCTTTTGATTGCCCTTTTATCGACGAAAGGCTTTTGTTTGGAACGTTAATTTGGTTTTGCCAAAATAATCGGCGTTTCTTTTTTCTCTAATATTTCTTGACAAAACTTTGAAAGTTTAGTTGTTATTTTTGCGTTAACCGCCTCATTTCCGTTTATCTGAGTATAATAGATAGATTCCCAAGAAAACGCATCAGACAATGTGAATGGAAACGTATAAAAAGTAAATACATATAACGTTTAACCTCGAATAATTAGTTTTTTTAGCGTTGATTAGCTTGCTTAAAAATTTTTTAGTTATTTACTATAATCCATCCATACATATATAAAAGCTCAAAGGGTTTTTTTCTCCGGTTCCTCCAGCGGCTACCGCTTCACCAATTTGGACCATTTTTTTTCAATGAAAGGTCTTTATCCTCAGATGGAACATGAAACATTTTTATATTTTTATTCTACGTCGATTTTTCAATAATAATTATTTTAATTTATAATATATATGAAAGTCTGCTAGACGCGCTTCACTTGAGGCGACATCTACATTAACGCCGGGTCTCATTATTGGAACTAATGCATCACGTGACTTAGCATTTCGCCGGGTCGGGCAACGCTGAGTCTGCCGTCGAATTTCGGCGAGGTAACACTAGTACTAATAATAAAGCAAGTGAAATTTCTTAAAGTATTTTTTCAAAAAACATGACACACTGGGATTTTAATACGCTAATGTTTTTACCCAAGTTTTTGAAAATGTCCAACTATCCCATAGGTGCCCACGTTATAGCCCGAATTTAGTTACGGTAAACTCACACCTAGTGGTGTAGAGCGTGGCAACCAGCAGCGGGCGTCCACGTACCGTTGAATTTCAATAGTCATTGACTGCTCTTTCAAAAAGGCACCGTTGTATTTGCACTGAAAAAGGAGTTGACAGATCTGGATCACATTTTTTATTGCAGTGGCTCTAGGGGAAACAATGCTAGCTTAAACCATTTCAAAATGGCGGCCAAATATATCAAAAAATCGGCTATTACATAAACCTGTTCCCAACCGCACATTGACTATTGTACCAAGAAAATTGCAACTGATCGTTAAATTCCATTAAATTAGCCTTCCGACGATGTACCACATGAGGACGAAAAATAAATGTTAGTACCCCCTCTCCTCTTCAAAAGAGCGGGAACATTCAAAAGCTATTATGTCAAAAATCTTAAATAGGACGAAGAGTCAAGTAATACTTCATTTTAAAGGTCCCATTAAACTGAACAATTTTCAACAAATCGAATTTGGCTCATCCGTTTCGGAGTTATGGCCGAACTTTTGTTTTAAAACAACTTTCCAAAACATGCATTTCCGTCAAAAACTCGAAATCAAACATTTTCATGAAATCAATACTTCTCTACACTCAAAGTACAGGAAAGTAAAAATTTCTATATTTAAAATAATGATTTAATTATAATGACTTAAATACAGGCATTAAGCAATAGCAATATTAGTATTATGATGTGTGAAAAACACATGATTTTACTTTATCTCCTAAAAACAATAATAAAAAAGCTCATTGGCTTTCTGGACGATGACGCCTCTAAAAGCAGCACTGTTTATTATTTGTTTTTATCTTTTTCCACTTTAATTCTGTTCTCTAGTGGCTTCTCTCTCTCCATTGACGTCATACATTGCCTTCAGTACGTCATTTCGCACTCAGAGTTAGTATTTGTGTACAGATTAGTTTTATTTCGGTCGTAACTAGATAAAAGTGGGGCATAAGCGAACACTGCTGTATATTAGAACACACACATGTAAAAAATTAACATTATATTTGAATTATAATAAGTGATACATGCACAAAAGTATTAAGTGTAAATAATAGAAGCAAAACTCAAAAATCATTAAATCAATGTTCGCTTTTCAAAACATTTTGGCATTGCATTATGAATAAATGAAAGTTCTGATAATATTCAAGACTTAATTTTTCACAGAAATTGAAGACACAGATTAAATGTCAATTGTATGCAGTTTGTGGTATTTGACAGTTCCCTTTCCAGCTTTGATAATTGAAATTTACTTGCAATAAAAAATTAATTAAAAATATATAATCAAAACAATCGAAAAAAATTTTGATGTTATACAACTGAATGATGCTCACCTGATCAAATCGTACAAAATTCAATTACGTTTTTTGTTAATTTTTTATAAACAGTGCTTGGGAACGAACACACGAACGGGAGAAATTAATTCATATCTCGTTAACGTTCTTTTTTTGCATATGTTACAAAATAATAAAGTTCTGGTGTTTTACCTTTAATTATAAATTAATACACTTTTTAAAAAATTAGACTTATAATCAGCAGAGTGTTTTTCTATTAAAAACCGGGATTTGAAAAAAATACGTATGGAACTCCGTTTCAGTTTTAATTACAGCAAATAATATTATTTAAACCATATTTTTCATTGAGAAATTAAAATTGTTTTGACGTTATTTACTATTATTTAAAAATATCGCCAAATAATTTAAAATTATTAAAAATATCATGAAGATAATTTTTAATATTAGACATCGAAACGGAACTTTTTCAAATGGGTATCATTATCCGAACGATAAAGTTAAATTTAAAAACCACCGTTAAGATTATTTTGATTCTTGAATTTAAAATATCGTTCAGATATGATTTAAATATCTCAAAATATTACGCAGATATAGAGATAAGTTTAAACTACTTTGTTGAAAATACCTAGTGAGAAATGTTTTAATTATTTTAAAATATTGGGTCAGGTAGGTTTTAAGTATATTAAAATATGTAGTCAGATATGCTTGAATTGTCAAATATCTGGTCAGATATGTTTTAATTTTTTAAAATATCCCATCAGAAATGTTTTAAATGTTTCATATCGGGTCAGGTATCTTTTAAAGTATTTTAAAATATCTGGTCAAACATGTTGTAATGGTTTTAAAATATTGAGTCAAAAATCTTTTAAATAGTTTGAAATATTTGTGCAGATATTCAAAAATATCGAGTCTCGCTGTCTCGAGATTTAGAACATGATACTGCGTGGTGTGTCGTTACTAAAAGTGAAGTTCCTACAGAAGCATATACAGTAGTTTGTAGTAAACACTTTTTAATAATGAGCGGAACCTAGTCGAGCTCGTAATTTGTAAGTAAATAAATGGTGGAATTTGCCTGGTATGTATTTGATTGTTGACAGCGCGATAATACACATTTCCGACCCCTTAGAATTAAAGTAAGCCATAAATAACCAAATTAAACCAACAGAAGTGACAGGGTCAGAAATTTTTGCTGAAAGTAATCAGTAAACTAAGCCGACGTGCAAAGACCCGCCCGCGCCGTTGTGTTATAGCGAAAATCTTTTCAAAACGCAAGATTTAGTCATGTTGTTATGGTAAGACAGTTAGCGATTTAATATATAGATTGAAAAATATTTTAAAAGTAACTAAAGCATATCTGACCAGATATTATAAAATAAACGATATTTTAATAAATATAATAAAAAATGTGAGTGTATTTAAAAATATTTAAATGTCTCGAAATTGCATTTGAGGAATAAATATATTTCTTCGGTTTCAAATAAGAAATATTAGACAAATAACCTTAATTACTTAAAAATATCGGCAAGACACTTTTAAATATGTTTAAAATATTGTTTAAATCATGTCAGTTATTTATTAATATTGTTTGAAAAATAAGAATTTTTTATATAACTTTAAAACTGTAACAAAATTGTAGTTGTTATTGCGGTAAATAATTTAGTATTATCAAGCGACATATTTAATAATTTTAAGATAACATTGAACCGTAAATAAATTTTTATTATGTGAATTATATTTCAAATAAGTGTAGATCATTTTACAAATATTTTTAAATAATTAAATGTATCTCAATGATATTTTTTATTAATTCAAGTATGTCAACGATTTTTGCATTTTAGATAATTTTAATGTTTCCTGGTAAATTAAGTTAAAATTATCGTAGCGATATATTTAAACAATAAATATTGTCTCAAGGATATTTCTAAATAATAACTACAGAGTGGCTAGAAAAACCACGGCCACTTTTCTTGCGGCGGTCAAGAGATGGCGCTTTAGTAAAGAAAAATTAAATTAAAATACTGACAACAACGCAGAATCCAAGACGTTTTGGTTGTTTTGATTTAATATGGGGCGTATTTAACAACTAAAACGTCTTGGATTCTGCGTTGTTGCCAGTATTTTAACTTAATTTTTTTTTTACTAAAGCGCCATCTCTTGACCGCCGCAAGAAAAGTAGCCGGGGTTTTCCTAGCCACTCTGTATTATCCGAAAGATATTTTTAAATAACCATCCTGTAATTTTTTTAAACTTAAAATCTTAATTGATATTGATTTTCCTCATTCATATCTGTAGAAAGCAGTAAACAATATTCTATTTATAACGAAAAGTGAACGTGTAGACTCAAAAAGCTTCTTCACTTATTCGTGTTATATGAAACTGAAAGATGACCACGCTATTAATCAGATATGGGACGCTGACATCAAGTGTTTGTTCTCGAAATTGCTTTAATACCACAGAATCTTACACCAGAAGCGAATTCAGAACCGGGAATAAAATTCAAGAATCGCGAAAGTTTAACCTCACCTTATTGAGGTTGTAAATCTTCCATTCGGAGTCGGAGAACTGTACGATGGTGATAATTAATTAATTAAGACCCGCCTACGAGAGGTGACTAGATCTTGATAAAATGTGAGGTTGTCTCTTAGCTCCCGTTGGAAAGAATTAGTAGGAGGAAGAGCGAAGGACAGTGGCGCATTCAAAGAAATTCTAACAACCTTTTTCTTTTTTTTTGTAGTGTTATTCAACTGAAACCTCTGCTATTATAAATGAGTCCTACATACGCTACTGTAGGAGGAGAATGCAGCAATTGCACCTCCATGCATAAATTATTGAATTTTTTTAAGTTTTACTCTCAATTTGTACCTCTGATTTTTTTTTAATTGCAGATTCTGATGGAAGACATTTCCATGACTTTCATTGTATTCCTCTCATTTGAAAACACATTCATGAAACATAAGGTTTGCGGTTTGGAACCACTGTTTTTTTCAATTCGGTAATTAATGACAAACAGTTCACTGTGAATAAAAACCGAAAAATGGTACATTAAAAAGTATTATGATTTACGCAACCGCTTCCTTTTGATTTCTATCCGATTTACCGGTACAGCTTTTATTCGCTTTATTTGTCCCGAACATTTTTTTTTAATATAACCAGAGAAAGGCGGTACCTTAATTGCAATTTATTTCTCTGTGGTCGTATTTTTAAAACTAGTCACGTTTCAGGTCAAGTATCCGACTTTGTTGTTGAACTGTTGTAGGGTTTTCTTTTCGCGGATAACTTTTGCATTTTTATTCGCCATTCTAGCTTGTTAGCCAAAGTTTGTTAAGCTGCGCTACAAATATTACAAGCCTCAAAATGGAGCGAAGCACCCCGCATGGACTTACTTGTCATATTTTTAACAGTATTTTTAAATCAACGTTGTAGCCTCACGAGTTAAATTAAATTCTCCTACATTGACAAACTCATCCAAGTTATTTGTAAAGCGACGTTCGCTTTATATTTATTGGTGGCGGCACCTAGCAGAGGGTGCTGTAGCTGCATCGCGTTTGAGAGGCATAACCACCTGCTATCGGGGCGCTACTTTAATTCAACTGGGGTTCAACTATGCCGGTTAGCAAATATTTAAACACAATAATTAAGCCACTACATCTTATTAAAAATACACGTTGATTAAAAGGCAAATATGTTGCGTGTCGCATCCGTTTAGAGACTATCAGGCCAAACTGCCCGTATCCCGCTGCTGCTCGATTTGAAAAGGTAAGCACAGGATCGGAAAATCACCGAGCTTTCAGACGTTCAACATTCCGGCATCCTGATTAATGTTTATCCTCGGACATCAAAACCGATGTCCCTGTAAAATATAATGTAGTGAGCCATACAGAATGCGTCTCAAGACTAACCGCACAAGACAGATAACAGGGGGAAACTGAAAATTTCGGATAATATCTCTCTGAAATGATCCCGTTAATTTCAGACGTAATAACGTTGAAAAACTTATGTTTTTGTATTACTAGGAAGAAATGTTGGCAAGCTGCCGGGATAATTAAGGCTTAAATTAATTAATTTATGACAGCAATAAATAAGTTCGGCTTATACCTCCGAATACGTATTTCCCATACGTGCTTTCATAGCGCAGTTACCACGCTCATGACATAATAACGGTATGGAAAGTGCAGCGGTTCAAATCGCGCTCACTCCCAAATATACTTTGCTTTTTTTTAAATTTCTAATTATCTGTTTTATTTTAAAAGAGATGCTATTTGTTTCTGTACTGTTTTCTGTTAAAAAAATTGTTAAATTACACAAAGTATTATACGTAATTATACCTTTATTGAGTTCTTTGCATAATAAAGTATTTGACAATTAAACAACTTAAATAATAATTCAGGCATTTCACAACTGTTGAGTCTTAGTGTAAAAATGGTTGCTAAAAACTATAAAACTACTTAGTAAACATTACACATTAAATTAGATGTTTCAGTAAATTGAAATTTTTTATTAAATAGTAAGAAACTCTTAGATAACGTAAAAAATTTGAAATCGGTAGATATAGATTTAATTATAACGTCTATAATTGTAGACCACCATGATTTATGATTCAACAGTTGTGAAATAGGTTTTTATTTATCAAATAGTTTATTATGCAAAGATGGCCTGAATGACAATTTAATTAAATATAATATATTGTGTAATTTAACATATTTTTTAGCACAAAAAATACAACAACAATATTCAGATTTAATAAAATAAAACACGCTATTAGAAATTTAAAGAAATAGTACCAAAAATGGCGGTGAGCGTGACTTGAACCCTTGCACTTTTGGTACCGTTGTTGTGTCGCAAGCGTGCAACGCCCGTTTATAAGCCGAACTTGTTTATTACAATCATAAACCAATTAATTTAAGTTATAATTTAATCTGAAGGTTACCAAAATTTGTACCGGTTAATACAAAAGTATGCGTTTTTCATCGTTATGACGTCTAAAATTGATCGGAGCGTTTCAGGAAGATATACAAGATCTTCAGTTTTCCCATGTGGGCCAGCGGGTGGTCTAGTGGTTAAAGTTCCAGGCTTTGAAACTAGACTCTCAACGGCAGTAGGTTCGAGTCCTCTGCCCGCCGGAAATTTTTCTGAATAAGTTAAATCCGGCGTGTCCATGGATGTTGTGTGTAATGTGTATGTTGGGTTGCATGTCTTTCAGGGGTGGGGTATGTTAGACCGGTGTATAGCACTTAGTGTGCTGAGACCGGGGAAGGGGGTGAGATGGGAATCATGGAGTCCTCATGATTCTTAAAAAAAAAGTTTTCCCATGTGATCTGCCTATGTGACACATTATGTATGTTTCTATAGTAAATTAACCCAATATTCATTACTTAATGTTAGTGATTCACCTAGCCAGAACCATCGAAGTCACCGGAAGGATGATTGAGTCTGACGTTTAGCGTACGCCATCTCATTAAGCAACTTCATTATTTATTGTTAAAGACCCTGACATCTAGCAATGACCATCTGAAGTAGTGATGATGATACTACGAATGAAAAGATTCGAATATATATAATTATTTCGAGATATCTCGAGAGGTTACACAAAATCATTCGAATGATTATAATTTAAAAATTTTTACACGCAGTGACATAATGATTTTATTTGAACAATCGGATATTACTGAAATTGTAAGAATAGCATACACGACAGTTAGCACCGCACTGTTTTGAATGATATTGGGCAGTTTCAATGAAATCGCTTAAATTTTGTATGAACACGATAGCACAGCCTTTACCTTGACCACGTTCGTGTTATTTTGTGCTTAAGTTTTTCCTAATCATGTGGGCAATATTATAGCTTTAATGGATTATCTCTGCTTGAATTTAATGTAAAATTACTTTTCCGTTTATATTATTATAACCAAGGCGCGGATTTATATGCACAAAAAAATATCAAAATATGCGCTTATGTATGCGCCAAATATATACAAAATATGCACCATTTTGTGCACAATATCCAAGCTTTATATACAAAACTTGCAAGTGAAATCAGACTTTATAACATGATATTACACTTACAATTATTATTTAAAAAAAGGCAATTTTTAAAAATTAGCATTGAATTACAATTTGTTTTTCAGGATTTTCAACGGGAAACCACTGCCTTTTATCAGACAGTATGTTTTTATGAGCGGAAAAGCTTCTTTCAACGTCAACTGAAGTGATTAGCGCATTTTTTAAATTAATAATAATGTCCAGTTATAGTTGCATGTCAATATCATTAAAGTTGCCGGTTAGAACCTCATTCACCCAATATACTTCTAATTATCTCCCCTTCTATATTTTAAAGTTCATCGTTTTTTTGCGAATATAAAAAAATATATCTAAATATGCATTTATTCCAAAAATATGCTTTAAAATTTCAAAATATGCAAATTTAAAATTGGTGTCGTTTAATTGCAGTTTATTAGATGTAGATGCAAACAAAATCATTTTAATGGCATATCCAGCTATAAAATATGCATCTGCATAAAATCCGTGCCTTGATTATAGCCTACCCAAAAAATGTAATAAACAAGCCGGAAAATCTAATTGATTAATGTAGTTAAATTGATAAAAAAACACAGCGACCTGAAATTGGCGTATTTAACCAGTCGCGTAAATTTATTTCCCCCCAAACGAGATTGACTTGCACGGTTTATATTTGCTTGCAGAGGAATAGCATAAAAGGGAAAATCACCTCTATGCCTGCCGCCCCTAATGTTTAAATCATTAAACACATGCGTGTGTTTAAACCGGTCGGTTATAAATCTTCGACATTGTCTATAACCGCTGGTATAACGTATTTCGTGCTTAAAAATAATCAGGAACCGTTTTTGATTTTGTTCATAAATAAAGGCGTGCCTGACACCTTAATTCCTTCTACCCTTCATTTTTCATTCAAAGGCAATTTATACTTTTAAGTTTTCACAAGTAGCAGCCGGAGAAGTTGTTAGGGTTCGTTAATATTTTCTGCTCGGAATAAATTTCAATTTAGAAGTTTTATGCCATTTAAATGAAATTAAACTTCTGTTTGTCACTCGACGATGCGAAGGAGACTCTTTTATGGGAGCAACACAGCACGACGAACCGGTGCTCACAACGGAGGTGAGAAAAGATTAATGTAAACTTTTCATAACTCCAAAATAACACTTCTATATGCTACTAAACATTTTGACGTGAGATTTGTTAGACACGAAGATTATGCTTTTTATCCTTTTTTTGAAAACCCGACGGATTATTGAATACTCTGGAGATTGTAAAAGAGTTTGAGGATTTTTCTCTTGTGGTAGGATTTATTTTATAATTAAAATAAGTACAATTACAAAAAAATCGAGATACAGCCGTCTGAAGATCGTGCAGAAAATTCAAATAGTAACGAGTGTTCAAAAAAAGAAACGTGTGCCGAGCACGCAAGTTCCGAGTGAAACTTCTTAGCGTGTTCTCACTGAAAGTGTTTTTTGAATTCTATTATTTAACAGAAAACAAACACGATTTCAGTTACAAATCTGCTGGTATTCAAGTCATCTTCAAAATGTTAATTTAGAAAGTCCAAACAAACATGATTTTTGCGTAAACGGGGGTCTTAAATGCTGCAGTGAATGCTATTGTAAAAATTGTAACAACAGTTTAGTAAATTAATTCGCGATTCAGAAACAAAAACTTATTAAAACAATTTCCTTTCTCTACGTGTTCAAACTGATATACCGTCTGTCTATAAAGTAACCCCACCCCCTAACTAACTTTTGAACGACTTGATATTTTACCACAATATTTGGTGTGCTTTAATGGGAAATTAAATACTATTTTTTAGCCAATAACTAAATTTTGTATCATTTTGAATTTTTTTTAAATAGAAAGGGGGGTCGAGTGACACCTCCTTTGAAAGGTCTTTTAATTGTGTGTCTGATCCTAGAGTTTTTAAAAAAATATCTAGTCATAACAAAATGGTGGATTTTAAACAAATGGACTCACTCAATTCAAAATTGTTTTGATTTTTTTTATCCAGTAGTCCACTTTTTCATTTGCAGTACAAAATTTTCCCAGAAATAACTGAGATGGCTGGAAATAATATTGAAAACGTTATGTTCCAACAAGACGGTGCGCCGCCTCATTATTATAGACCTGTTTCTGACTTTCTCAACGGACATTTTCTTGGAAGATGGATTGGTAGGCGGGGGCCTGTAGAATAGCCGGCTCGCTCCCCAGATTTAACTTTCTTAGATTTTTTTCTATGGGAATATCTGAAATCGAAAGTGTACAGAACCCGTCCAGAAACAATTGAAGAACTGGAGCAACGCATTAAAGAGGTTTGCAGAAATATCACTTCAGAAACTTATGAAAATGTAAGGCAGGAATTTCATAATCGACTTTTATGTGCCAAGAATTGAATGGTGAACATTTCGAACACTTAATTTAATTTCTTTTTGCTTTATTTCTTAGTTTTGCTAAATAGACATCTTTATCTTCAAACATTGTCATTTTGTTATGGCTGAATATTTTTCTTTGAAACTCTAGGATCAGACGCAGAACTAAAAGACCTTTCCAATGAGGTGTCACTCGATCCCCCTTTCCATTTAAAAAAATTCAAAATGGCGCCCAGTCGCCATTTTGGATGATACAAAATTTTAATATGGTCTGAAAGATAGTATTTAATTTCCCATTACAGCACACCAAATTTTGTGGAAAAATATCAAGTAGTTCAAAAGTTAGTTGGGGGGGGGGGTTACTTTATAGACACAGTGTATATCCCTGGTCGATTTTTACAGCAATGTGCACGATTAACAACACTTTGGTCTTTGTTTTCAATGCGCACTTGATTGGCAAGTTCTATTATTGCTATAGCACCAGCTGTTTACTTTTAATATTACCTTTGATAATGGCATACAAACATGTCGAAATACGTATAAGGTTAAAATAAATATTGTTGAAGTAACAAAGTATTTTATGCATTCTCCAATAAATATGAACTTCAACGAAGTAAAGCTAGAACTTATGAATTTAGTAATCTATCTTAAAATTCTCACACTTATAAGTCTTTTACCAGAAAACCAAGGTGGGAGGAAAATTTTTACGCTATGTATCAAAAATGCCCCGCTTAAGAAAACTGATATGAAGTCGGGTTTGTCATATTATTTTTTTGAAGCGTGTTAAAAACCGTAGGGCCAATCCAAAACCAAAATGGCAGCCGCTACGATTTTTGAAAATTTTAACTCGAATCGAGATGGAAATTGGTATAACCATTGACTATACTCTTATAGACCCGCAACGTTTACGAATTATTACATTTCTTGAAATAGTAGTAGACGTGAGCGACAGGTTGCGCTGTTTGTACTAAGAGATCTAGAAAACAGTCAACCAAACAAGTTATAAACAACACTCTTAAATAATAATATGCTGGTCGATTGTGATGAAGGGTCTGTCCTGGTTGACGTATGCCAGTTCGACCGCCAAAGCAGGTAGCTGATGTTCTAAATATATTCAAAACAAGAGAAACTGTCGTTACACGTAAACTTATAATACTGAAAGTTGATAATTCGGATGTCGGACAAAAATGGCTATAACATCTCTATTTGGGAACTTAACAAAAATATGCAAAGAATAAAAAATATATTTTTTACCTAAAGCTAATTGATAGGCGGAGTTAAAATCACGGAAATGCCGGAAAAGTTTTCGATTTGCCTTAAGGTCTATCAGATTCCGTGCTCAAATTTTCAAAACTTAGTTTTGAAAAAAACAACGTTACCCAAAAAAAGAGGTTTAACTTCCGTTTCCGGTTTCGGATTTTTTTGAAAAGCTTAACTGGAACTACAATTTTCGATATACCTCTTGCTTTTAAATTTCATCAAAATCGGCCAGTACTTTCGCCTGTAGAAGCGTCACCCACAGACTTACATTTAAAAAAAACACTTTTTTGGGTTCCTTGAGTACACCTTGCACGTACAAAAATGGTGTAAAATATTATACAATATTTGAATTGCATAGCCTGCGGTGTAGGTAATAGCACAAAGTTGTAAGTGACGTACGTCATCATTGTTGAAAACGTAACCGAAATTTAAAAAATTTTAACCGTAACCGAAAAGCGAAACGTTATTTTATTTCGATTTACGTCCCTGGTTTTATTGCATGAAGCATTAATTAATCATTTTTTAAATTTCTAAGTTTATCACAAACACCCGCATTTCCTACTCTTACATCTCTCGATGTCCACACAGTTTCTTTATACATATATGCGTACTAATATTAAAAAGTTTATTAAAAAATCAAAATTTTTTTGCACTTATACGATTTTATTAATTTTTGCATTGCATAGCCTGCGGTGTAGGTAATAGCACAAAGTTGTAAGTGACGCGCGTCATCATTGTTTACGTTTAGTCGTTTACAGTAAAAGGACATTCCGGTTCATCGCCTTTCTTATCGCTTTTTTGATGCATTACTGTATTTGAAAAGAGCGATTTGTCACTATCTGATTCACAATTTGCCTGGTCAGATATAATTATATTTAAATTCATATTAATTATGTGTCGCAAATTTGTCCGAAATGTACCTACCGTAGGATTTTTATTGTACCCACCCCTTCTTCTTATTATGGAAAACATATTTTCAAGAATGTCTTGATTTAATCTTAACGTAAGCAAAAACGGGATACCTACCTTTTTTAGATCTGCGTAAAGGCTTAAAATAGCCGTAATTGAGAGCAAAAACCCCTCAAAACAAGTGGGATTTTTCCGTTTCTCAACTGTTTCCCATTGACGAATCCAACTAAGAGCGGCTTAACTAAAAACCTAAAGATGTACAATACCATTCTGTCGTCGCCGATTTTAAGTGTTTACACGTGTTTCTATCGTAGGTCGAGTTTAAAGTCCCTACCCAAAAAATGCTAAATGACGTACGTTTCCAACGGTAGCAGGTATGCGACGTAGAACTTAGTATAAACTAGAGGTATGGCGCACAGCGCCCCTTAGTGAAGTCGTTTTCAACTTAAGCGTAAACGAATTACATTGGTTGCGTATCTATAAAGGTATATAATCAAAGGTATAACACAAATTAAAAATCCATTATTTACTATTTAAGTAATTTTTATAGAGCATGAGATAAGTTATTCAATATTTATCGGAACTTAACGGTATGCAGGCGCCAGTGGCGGTTCGTCCTATTAGGCATGGTAGGCAGTACCTACCCGTAACTTTTCAAAAAAAAATCAAATTCTAACGTTTATTAAAAAAAATAACTTTGACACAGTTTTTACGTCTTAACACCACCGCGTAACATTAACAAATAGGCGCCAAATAAGTAACCGTCGCGTCGCCTTTAAACACTGTTTTGCATACGCGAAGGCCGAGTTTATCGGACAAAATGATTCCAGCTACGACACAAGCAACCAATCTATTATTTTTAATACGTTTGCATGCACATTGATACAAATAATTCAATGATCAGATCGACAGATGCAAAGAAATAGTAGGGATTTCAGAACGCAATAAGCACTGCAAAGGCACGGCGCCGGTCAGCGGCAGTAAGTTACAGCGTGCGCTATCGTGTTTATTTATTGCATACATAGTTTGCAAATATGCAGTAAATATGGAAATTCTCATTGACCACCTTTTAAAAGAAAAAATTAATGGATGCCCTTACGGAAAACAAATAGAAATAAAAGATCATGGGCGATGTACCTCAAAAGGACTAGGGCCGTTACAGACAGACATTAGGAAGAAATCTAGATCGTTTAATACTGAATGGTATAAAAGAATGGACTGGACAAATTTTGAACTCACGGAACGCCATTGGCAGGCGACCGCAGCGGATCTCAACGCGCTGCGGCGTTGTGGAGGAATTTTGTTATCTTATACTAACTAAGTCAGTCTGGGGCTACAAAATTGACACAAAAATAATTGAAAACATGATAATTAAAAATTTTTAAAATATGTGAAAGTCCAGGCGAAATGCTTCCCCATTGTTCATTTAGTTGTAATAGCTGAGATGACAGACACATTAGCCATTTTTTATATTTTATTTAAAGTATGCGAAAGTTTTGCAAATGTGCCTCATTAATTCAACAACAAAAATAAGCAATTTTGATCAAAAACTGCAAATTGTTTTTTTTTCACTTTCGCTCCACTGTGGCTAACTTAACAATATCCTTACTTCGTCCGTTTGCTTTATATTGAGATTTAAAAGAAATGATTCGAAATGAAAAAGAATTGGCTGGTCGAGAAACTCCAATTTCCGTTTTCTTGTGTAGGTTTTTATATTTGAAACAGCGTTCAATTTATGTTTAGGTGAAACGAAGCTTGCAGTAAATTTGAAGTAAATTTATAAATTCAATAAAGGCCATATATGAATTTCCATGGCCGTGATCAAAGTGATGGGTATTAACTTAATAAGCAAGCACAGTAAACAGAACAGAAATAAAAATATATACAGAGTGGCTAGGAAAACCCGGCCACTTTTCTTGCGGCGGTCAAGAGATGGCGCTTTAGTAAAGAAAAATTAAATTAAAATACTGGCAACAAGGCAGAATCCAAGACGTTTTAGTTATTAAATACGCCCCATATTAAATCAAAACAACTAAAACGTCTTGGATTCTGCGTTGTTGCCAGTATTTTAATTTAATTTTTCTTTACTAAAGCGCCATCTCTTGACCGCCGCAAGAAAAGTGGCCGGGGTTTTCCTAACCACTTTGTATAAAAGTTTCCTATGAATTCTGAAATATTACTGTACAGGGTGGTCCGATGACTAAGATGTTAAATGGGTACATAAGCTAGAAAAAAACTGATATTGTCATAGCCATCTACAAGTTTTTATATAAAAAAATACAACTTTATCTTACAGCGCTTAAAATAGATGTCATACAACCAGGGTTAGGCATGTATAATATTAAATTTAAAATACACTTATTATACTGCACAGTTATTCTGCATGTAGTATATTAAGGTATTTTTCTGCATATTCTACATGTAGAATAATACCGATGCAAAATCAGACAGTTTAAACTTAAAAAAAGATATTTCATTGTCGGTGCATGAAGGACGGGCCGCTATAGGGGTTTTTCGAACTCCGCACCGGAGTTGTAAGCCTCTCTTCAGCTGAACAAGAATAAGTTAGAGCAAGGAATTTGAATAAAGAAGGATTTCCGTGCATAATACTGTCCCCGTATATACGTTGTGAGCCAGAAAACCCACGGAAAAACCTGAGTCAGGACAGTCGGCCGGGCCAGGGAACGGAACCCAGGCCTTCTGAATGGAAGGTAGACGCACCTACCGCGAAGCCACCTGCCTCCCCCTACACCTAAGTAAACTAATTAATATTGATAAATTAAAATTTAAAATATCTAGAAATATTGAAAACTAAAAGCGTAAAATAATTGCGATCAGGGCCGTAAAAAACGGCACTTAAAGGGCGCAATTTTATTCTATAATTTTTTATGGAACTAGGTGATTGTCGTTTGATAAATGCTGACAATTAAGAACATTTTGCAGCGGGGTACGTTTGAATAGAGAAAAGGCGGCGCGTTCGTACCGTTGGAGAGTCACATGTCTTGCACACCTCACCTCTACTATGCACACACGCTTTTGTCTACATAGTAAAGTAAACACCATAAATTTATGCAGGTGTTTTTCTAGAATCTATCGGTATTTTACATGTACTACATACTGTACATGTATAATATGTAGAAAAAGGTAGATATACCCGTTTTATTTAACAACATTTTCTACATATTATTCTATGTATTCTACACATTTTTCTACGTGTAATGTAGAAAATAATATTCTACATGTAAAGTTACAACCCTGCATGCAACAAAACTGAAAAAAAGTTTAAATTCTATTTGTAAAAATATATATTAAGATTGTGTTTTCAGATTTTTAGTAGGGCCAGCGGGTGGTCTAGTGGTTAGAGTCCCAACCTCTAGAACTAGACTCCCAGCGGCAGTAGGTTCGAATCCTCTGCCCGTCGGAAATTTTTCTGAATAAGTTAAATCCGGCGCGGCGTGCCCCCCATGGACGGTGTGTGTGGTGTGTATGTTGGGTTGCATGTCTTTCAGGGGTGGGCCATGTTAGACCGGTGTATAGCGCAAGTCCGCTGAGCCCGGGTAAGGGGGTGGGATGGGAATTATGGAGTCGTGCTAATGCACGGACTCATGATTCTTTTATAAAAAATTTTTTTAGGATTTATAAAAATAAACCAACGATTGTAAGGTGCAAGTAATAACAATAGCGAAATTTTCATTTTTACCCAATATCTCGGAAACTAAAGTAGATATTGCGGATTTCTACTCGCGGAATTCAAATCGCTCTTAAAAGTTGACTAAATAATGCAATGTTAGTTTTTTTTTCTAGCTTCAATAATAACATTTAAAACCATCGACTTTGGAGCACCCTGTACAAAAGACGAGCAAAATTCTGTTATTTATGGAGCAAACATTAACAATTCTGTTTCATGACAACCAAGTTTAATAAGTAAACACAAGCATCGTTTGTGTTGTCAACCATCCCCTGGCAGTATATTTCTTGGTGATTTAAATCCCCAACGTTCACAGTGCTCCTGTGTTTGTTTTCGTTTGCAAACTACCATAACGTTTTGGTAATTTGTTTTTTCTAAATTAATTACAGTTTAAAAAAATTTATTTGTACAAATACTCGCGTCACAAGCAAACAAAGTTGTAAGTATATTTTAATATTTAAATTGCCGCAATACAATGTAGTGCTCGCTCGTAAAATAGTTCTAAATCTTTCAAATGCACTTTTCGTGTAATCGTCCATGCAAAAGTCCAGCCAATTCCACCGCTATTATTCATGCGGAGTTGAGCAATAAATTGGCGGATCCCTCGGATGAATTCCATTGTGTGACTCTCAAGAAATCTCTTATAAATTTTGATTTATACGTTTGCCTTTACCTCCTATAAATAATCGAATATTGAATCGCGAATATAATTTGACATATTTTCAGATAAAACTTCCATCATTTGCTTGTGATTGGTGATTCCTAAAAAATTGTGAAAAATTCAACAAACGGCAAAAAAGGCGCTCATCTCAGAAGGGACGGAGGCAATTAATAAAGTTAAATATAAGGCGCGTCTTGCACACTTAAATAAATATTAGACTCTTAATTGTAATTACTGTTATAGTCTTCCAAATTGCAATCGTCAGACGTGTTTTACATGGGTATGCGCTGCTGGGTGCAAACGTATCAGTAAAGCGTCGCACTTTATATTAATTAAATTGACTCAATTTTAACTATTCAGAGACTGAGACTGTAAGCTTAATTAAAATACGATTACTAAACGCTTGGGGGCCTTTTCTTCAGTCTGAGGAATTACGAACTACCTAATACAGTAGATGAAATGTTTCTAATTGAAATATGTTGGTTGGGTCAATTTCACTCTGTAATAATTTTGTTGTTACCGAAATTGTATCCAAAAAAGTCCGTGGGAAAGTGTCGTCTCGTGGGCTCTTTGATGATACAAGTATAGACAAGGACTCAAACTCTTCGTTTTGTTGTGCAAAATACGAATTTCGTGTGATAAGCTTCAAAAAAAGATCCGCCGAGTGGCGTAGCGATCCAGGTGCTGGATCTTCACTCGGCCGCCTGGGGTTCGCTTCCTAGGCGATGTAACATCGGATTTTTTTAAATCGGAGTGCTTATTTGGAACGTTTTAGACAACAACCAACGTACTCGGATATGAGTTCTGTTGTCTATACCTCGTAGAACCCTTCACCTCACGTCTCACATCGGTAAAATCTTCTCTGGGGGTGAAGAAATGCACTTCCGTGGTTCGAAGCCCACGTAAGGCTGTAGGTCCCCACTGTCCTGTACCATTTTAGTACCAAACAGGACAGGAGGTGTGAAGATATGCTACATTGCGCAAGAGGTGTGCAACCATAAGAAGAAGCAGCTTTAAAATCGGGCAGATATTTCGGGTGCATAAAAGAAATTATAATATTCCGCCGCACGCTTATTTTTACGTTGTAAATTGACTTAAATGGTTAAGTTGATGTCTATAATAGATGAAATGAAAATTTCTTTGAAATTATATCTTGGAAAATTGACATTTCTACAGAGTGATCAGAAAAATAACTTAATCAAGGCGGGTCGTGAAAACAAAACCGCATGTCTCAGATTGATACACAATTTGCGTTATCTATTAAATAAACGAAAAATGGCGTTTAAAAATCAATCAAAGATACGCAATGGTTTTTTCAATGCCCCTCTTGATTGTTTTTTTCTTCGATCGCTCTGCAGCTAAATATCTGTAGAAAAATCAGACACATTTCTAGGTTAAATGTGTGTAATTATGTTATGTTAACATATTATAGGGTATAAAGACGTATTAACTTACCTTGCGCGACTAGGGCAAAACTCACAACCTATAACCACTAACTATTAAATCTCCCCCAAATCGAAAACACAAAACACCACTAAACCAACGGCCCTTTATCGGTTAGTTGACCAAAACAAAACCACACAAAAATTGCCAACGCCACCCAACGGTCAAGCCTTCAAACTGGCGGGTTGCCGCATTTTGGCGGTAATGAGTCGGCAAGTTACGGTTAAAACGTTACTGTAGAACTTAATACGATATGTTAATAGCATCCAACGAATGATCAAGATTGAATATCTATTTCATGTCCATAGATATATGTATATCCATTAGAAATCCGCTGCATATACATGGCATGTC
Organism: Ctenicera cuprea; assembly: GCA_958336395.1. Classification (NCBI taxonomy): domain Eukaryota; kingdom Metazoa; phylum Arthropoda; class Insecta; order Coleoptera; family Elateridae; genus Ctenicera; species Ctenicera cuprea. The sequence continues at coordinate 81,014,091 of OY284486.1, read as the reverse complement.
CATGGACATAAGGGCATAAAATGTACTAAAAATGGGCATCTTATGGATATCCTGTGCTATATAGGTACGAGTTACAATTTCTTCGGGAATCACTGGATTTTACCTCGTCATTCTACAAAATGTATTGTGGCTGTATCATAAAACATTCCGGTTGCTATTTACAGTGTGTTAATGAATTGTAGGGACAAACTTCTGGGGCTTGCAAAACACAACAAAGCAAACAACTTTTGTTAACAAATGTGTGGTCAAAAGTGTTTCCTTTCAGGGATAGAGCTTCTCTAAGATTCTTTAAGAAGCGCCTAAATGTAGCCAACTCAATTTACTACCTACTATTTGTTTCCATAACGACGGAAATTAATACAGGATAAATAAAGTCCTCTTTCCCACTTTTCTAATTTAAATTAAATTTAAAATAAATTAATTAACAAAATGTTTCAAAACTAAGCAATAGAAAAAACCAAAATTACAAAACCAAAAATAACTATTTGAAAAATTTACAATAACTAATTCAAAAATTAACAAACTTATAGTAAATGTTCAAAATTTCGCCCCCAGCTTCTACACACGAAGCACATCTACGAAGTAAATTCCACAAAAAGAAATCAAGTGGGGTCAAATCAGGAGAACGTGGAGGCTACGCCACATGCCCTCCTCGACCTATCCATCTGTTGGGAAATGTGTTATTTAAAAATTCCCTGACTTCTGCCGAAAACTGAGCAGGTGCACCATCGTGCTGCAGCCACATTTGAGGTGGAACATCTTTCAAAAGTTCAGGCAGAACATGGCGCAAGAAATTTAAATAAATTGCTCCTGTTAACCTTTGGGGTAGCAGATATGGTCCAATGAGTCTATCGCCAACAATGCCGGCCCAATTGTTCACTGAAAATCTTTGCTGGTATCATTTTTGAACCACAGCATGGGGATTTTCATCGTCCCAAATGTGGCTGTTTCTACTGTTGAATATTCCTTCTTTCGCAAAAGATGCCTCGTCACTAAACAGAACGTTTACTTGGAATTCTGGATCCTCATTACACCGCCGCAGAAATACTTGGCAAAATTCTACGCTTCTGGGAAAATCTGCTTGAACCATGGCTTGTACCTTCTGTGGATGGTACGGATGTGGCTGCTGCTCATGTAGTACCTTCCATACTGAAACATGGTTCACTCCCATTTCATGAGCGATGGCTCTTGAACTAGTAGAAGGATTTTCAGCCACTCTCTCCAAAACTTCTTCCTCAAAATCCACCGTTCGCCTTGTTCTGGTAGCTCCACAGTTGTGTCTGTTGACAACGAATGTACCTTCCTCCCGCAGCCGACGTGAAACTACACTAAAGGCCTTGTGCGATGGATGATTCCTATTCGGAAAATGTTCTTGGTACAGGCGAGCAGCTCGCGTGCGTTACCCCAAGCAGCTCCATACATGAACATCATGTCATGCTGTTCGGCAAAAGTATAATTCGCCATAACACAAAAATACGAAACACAAAACGAAAATAACGAAGAAAATAATTATCAAAAAAATCACAGAACAAAAAAAAACGAATTATAAATGCCACAGAAAGTAAAGAATGCAAGAAAAGTCAAAATTGACGTTATTTGAATGCATGTATGTCTAGATCGTTTTTTTTTTCAAAATTCCGTGTGACCTGTGCAAAATAATTGAAAATGCAATTTGGGTTGCCTATTTTCAGGTACTTCTTAAAGAATCTTTAAGAGGCTCTATCGCTGAAAGGAAACACTTTTGGCCACACATTTATTAACAAAAGTTGTTTGCTTTGTTGTGTTTTGCAAGCCCTAGAAGTTTGTCCCTACTATTCATTAACACCCTGTATATGGATTAAGTCAACAATTTGAGTCGATTTACAAAATAAAAATAAGCGTGTGGGCGAATTACAAAACGCTCGAAATTCTTATTTCGCACATTAAGACGAAGAGATTAAACCTCCCCCACACTTGTATCATTAAAGAGCGAGCCTACGATGTGTAAATGTTTTTTGAACACTTGCTTCCATACTATTTTGTAGCAACCAATATTGGCAAAATTTGTAATTCCTTGGGTGGGTGTTTGATTTTACTTGTGTTATCACAGTTTCTATAATGTATCCAATTTTCGCTGGAGGCAACTCATGTTTCCAGGAAATAATAAATAATTCATATTAATGTAGAAACGAGTCTAAAGGAAATTTCAAATTATGTTTACTTCTAAAACCTTAAATACCTTTTAAAATTATGTAACATTTATTTTCATTAAATCCTCCTTAAATTCCCTTCATATTTTCTGTAAAAGCTCTGTACCTCATTATGCATTCATGGTTTAACCCTAATTGTAATTTTTATGACCCACTCAAGAGCTCGCTTAAGCCCTTACTGTAATTACATTTTTGGCGCAAGCCATAAAAAATTGTTTACTCCGCTAATGTGCCAAAAAAGCAAATCACATAAATATCCTCCGCCTTAATCATTGAAGAATCCAGAGCAACTAATCAAACAATTCAATTTTAAAACTCTATCTCTCTCTCGTAACAGTAATAATCCTCAAGGGCTTCATCACGGTCTGTCCAATAAATAGCTCTGGAAATTCGTTTCACGCTTACTTTTTATTGTTTTTTTCACGATTGCATACTTCGGTTTATTATTGCATTCTTTTTCCTTATTCGATTCGGTTGTCTCACTTCCATTTGCAAGTTTCGTCTTCAGTTTGACGTCATCGTACGACCTAAATTCGCTGCCCTTCGCCTTCCCCTCTTCTCTGTAGCGTTTCGTCCTCTTGTGATGACGTCATCATTACCCCCCGTTTCCACGTGCGGAGGGTTGGCTTCGAACCCGTGACGTCATACTCGAGAGCGTTAATCCGGCCCTTCACTGTGTGTTATCATTTGAAAATGTAATTAAAAACCTTATTACAAGAAAGAAGTCGTAATATTCAAATTTTGCATGGGAAAACACTGTAACGTAATTAGTTTTTAAATTGAGAGAGAAATGCTAAAAGGAATTTTATTTATGTGGCCCCGGTATTAGCTTTCAGTACTGCAGAATGATTGTGGATTTATAATGCAAATTTTTATTATTTATTTTTTTAACTTTTCGACTGTACCTACGTAGAAATTATATTTCTGGGTATGTCTCACTGTGTTTGCTTTTATAACGAATCTTCAGTCCTGTGTTTTCTTAACTTTAAAAATATTGACAAAGAAAGAATTCAGTTTTGGCTACTGTTTGTGTTTCTGTATTGTTTTCTCTCAATCCGTTTTGAGAAGAGGAATCGGGGCCGCTTCTGTTTGGTAATATTGATGATTCCACGTCGACTTCTCGTTCCACGTGAAAAGAAACAGAGCAGCTAAATAAATTTAACAGTTTGTAAAACCAATTTTGACCAAAACTTATTCGCTCCAGTTATTTATTATCTGTTTGGGATTAAAATGTTCTTATTGTTTTGTTTCAAATTTTAAATTTTTTTTCTATTTTTACTTATTTTAATATCACACAAACCAAACCGATTAAATTGCCCAATGGGATCGTTAACTAAGAAATAGTACCTCCGCATCCCACCACCAATTTTTCCTTTTTTCTGAAATTAAACAATTTTTGATATGGATATGTTAAATGCGATTTTGCGATTAACCTCCACCAATGCCCAACCATTTTTTTTTAAGTGTACCTACGAATTTTGGCTCCAAACTCGGTATGAAAGTGTTAATTGACAATTGGAACTGGAGAAAAACATTCTGAGCAATTTAAATGAATAATCGAGAATACCAATTTGGAAAACCAATTAAACGAGATTTCAACAAGATTTTTAAATTTCTAAAAATACGAAATTTCCAAATTTTAAACAGGCAGGCAGACATACACTCAAGACAAAGAAAGAGATACACAAATTTTAGATAGACAGGCAGAAATACTCAAGGCAGACAAACAGACAAGGCAGACAGACGGAAAAGCGTACCTGAAACAGACATACGGATACCTAAGATAGACAGACAAACAGATCTGAGATAGATCTACTCGAGACAGATAGACAAACAACCCCGAGGTAAACAGACAAACCGACCGAAATAAACTGACCTGAAACGGATGAATAGACGTACCGGAGGCAGACAGACAAGCGTACCTGAGACAGACATACTAGACTGACGGACAGACAACCTCGAAACAATTTTAAAATTTTCCAGAATACCAAATTTAAATTATTTCAGATTCAAAATTTTCTAAAAATTCAACATTACCAAACGGACAGACAACCTAAGACAATTTTAAAAATTTTAAAATTTTTAAATAATTAAATTTTTCCAAAAATTTCAAAAATTACCAAATTTAAAATTTTTCAGATTCAAAATTTTCTGAAATTTTAATTTTACCAAAATTTTCAGTTTCCAAAGTTTACCAAATTTCAAAATTTTGATAGTTTTCATTTTTTCTCAATTTTTAATATTTTCTAAATTGTAAACATTTTCAATATGTTCGAGTTCAATATTTTCAAAAATTTCAACATTTGCAACAGTCAAAATTACGAAACAAAGCAGTGGCCTTACCCGAGAGAGGTCTCGTGGCGGCTGGCTTTTTTAAATTTTAAGCAAACGATAGACAGACATACCCAACCCACGCAGACGGACAGGTAAGCTCACCGGAGACAGGCATATCTGTGGCAGACATACGCGAGACTGACATAAGAAAATTTTGAAAATTCTCACATAAATTTACAAGTTTCTAAAATTCGTATAGGTATTATAGAACTTCCTTAAAATTTTTGAATATTTTAACAATTTTAAATAATTTCAAATTTTCAAAATTTTTCAAATTCAAAATTTTCCAAAAAATTCTCAAAATTGTGGTTATTTTCATTTTCCATATTTTCTAAATTGTCAATATTTTCGGAATTTACGCAATTTTCGAGTTTCAATATTTTCAAAATTTTCAGTATTTACAATACTTTCAATATTTTCGAAATTACAAAATTTTAAAATTTTTCAACTTCAAAATTTCCAAAACTTTTTACCACATTCAACATTAAAATTTTCAGTTCCCAAAGTTTAAAAAATTCTCAAAATTGTGGTTATTTTCAACATTTTCGATATTTTCTAAATTGTCAATATTTTCGGAATTTGCGAAATTTTCGAGTTTTAATATTTTCAATATTTTCGAAATGCAAAATTTTTGAAATCTTCAAAATTTCCAACTTACATTTTCAGATATGTATAAGTATTTGTTAGTTTGTTAGTGCTGCCACTTTACCGCTTAATGACGTCATATTCCCGCCAAAAATCTACATTCAAATTGGTACGATAAAAAAAACTGGATTTTGTTATTAATTAAGTAACAAATTATCTTTAATAATATATAGTTAGTCTAGGCTAATGGATACGCAATATATCTGCGAGATACATAAGATTTTTTCTTATATTTAAGAAGTAGTAAACAACCCCATTAAAACTTGACAGTAAATTAAGCATAACATAAATTGTAAATAGCTTTTCAATTATTGTATTTTCAGCAATCAAAAAAAAGTATTGCCCTTGATTCTGACGAACCATTCATTTATAATTTTGTGGATGCGTGATGAAAACCAGCAGCTCTGAGTCGAGCTATACTAAAAAAGTTTTTCCTTTCAGTTCACTGCGCGTTAGAGAAAATCATTTCTACCACACAAAAAGGGATTTGTTCGTTGTTCGCCAATACAATTTCCGAATTAAACCCGAACCGTCGATAAAAATAAAGTCGCGAATTAAAAAAAATCTCCTTAAATTTACACCGGCACCTCATCAGTAGAATAAATGTTTCACCGGATCGAAATGGGTCCAATGTAAAGTCAGTCAACAAGCAAGGGTTATAAATGGGGTTGAAGAGGGTCGTCTAAAGCTGTTCCAGGGATGAGATACTCTCTTTTTAGACTTGTGATTACCGAACGCATACATCAAAGTAAATGTGTTCAAGGCTGCGACATATTCTGTTCGATAAAGCTAAACACCGTCGCACACACGCCGATGATGTTTCCAGAGCACGTTCTCCATTAGCACACCTGAGTTATTGAATTTCTGTTAGTAATTGCTGTATTTCCAGTGGGTATCACGCCGCGCCGTCTTCTGCATTATACAGGATGTATCAAATTACGTGTTAACTATGGGGATCTCGCTTACTTGAAGAGATACGACGATGGTTAAATTAGAGAAAAGTTGTGGAATTTTATGCCCACTAATAATCGGAAAAGAAATTGGACCTAGCTATCTTGCTTAGTTTCTGAATAAACTAAAAAAACTGAAATTTTGAATTTCTTGTTTTCGGCTATAACTCATTTATAATTTTTTATGTTAAGTAATTCTAGTTAACGCATTATTAGGACACTTTTTCGTGCTGAATCTAAATTTTTGATCTGATTTGGTATAACTGTTACCATTGCTCATTTTCGACTGTCAACTTTTTTTTCTTATGAACGGCATTTTCAATTTTTTCATATTTGAATAGAGCTTTTAATTCTGCTTTCAACGATGTGTCGCACTTTACATTTTGTTTAAGTTTTGAGCATTTTATTACAGAAAATAAAAATGTGATAAGAGTGCCATGGAAAGACCACTTCATTTAATTTATTTTGAGAAAATTCTAGTAGGCCATGAACTGACGGAAGTAAAACAAAAACACTACTTTTATTTACTTTGGCCTTTAGATACAGTAGGTACGCGAAAATTTCAGGAAACTTTGTTTTGGGCGTAGGCAGCAGGTTAACTTATTTTTTACAAAAACAAATGAATAACACAGTTACTAACACACAGATTAGAGAGTTTATTTTAGACGAGCTTCTGAGCATGTTTTGCAAAGATGTCAAATGTTTTGAACATTTTTTAAATAATTGTTTGAATTAGTGCAGTTCTAGTGTTATCTGTTGTATTTATTTAACCTGTTATTCAAATTTAATATGTCAGTTGCAAACATAAAAACTGCAAGTAAAATTTTCAGTAAATTGTGTATGTTAGATAATTTGTCATTTATTTGTTTTTATAAAATATAACATAACCTGGTGACTACGCTCAAAACAAAGTTTGCTGAAATTATCACGTACTTAATGTTAGGGATGCAACGGATATTCGGTTTTTATCCGGCCATTTCACCGAATATTCGGTTTGGCCGGATAATTTGAAATATCCGGCCGGAGATTTTTCTTTTAGTAAAAGAGATTATAAATGCAATTTGATTTGAAAGTATAGACTAAAACAATTAACAATTACTAATTTTATATTATTGAGATCAGCATTTATGCGAGTTAAAAATTTGAAATGATTTCAAACAACATAAATAAGTATTATTTATTAAAACCACAAAGTAATATACCGTGTGGCCGCGAGAACAGGTAACAATCGGCCATTTTCAATTTTTAAATTATTAATTTCAAATTTTTTCTAGGTAACACACACATAAAAATGCATATTACGAGATAAAACGGTGTTAATTTGGACTTCCGGTTTAACCGGAAGTGATAGCAGTTTATTTATTGATAATGGAACACCCTGTATATTTTTTCATATTTGTTATATGTATAACATAAAGAGGATGCATGAACCGCTTGTTGCTATGATATGCAGGTCTCAATTTTGCAGTACATGTGACATGTGACAGAGATCCATGACAAGGAACCTATAATATAAAATGCACTTGATCGTCAATCGTCAGTATTTTATTTAAATATCGATAAAAACCATATAATATTAGGTTAGGTCAGTTGATTTCGTGATGGTGTTGGATTTATCAATACAGAACATGTTTTAATTTTAACAATTGTTAAAAATTATAAATTCTTGTAACAATTAAATTCCTTGGCAGATTTCCAATATTAATTGTGAACAAAAAACAATATTAGAGCTAATTAGCACATCCTTGAAATAGTACATTTAGTAGTTTCCTTGTCTCGGCGCTCTCTCTCTAAAACACTACAGAATAAGACCATAGGGTTCGTGCATACTCTTTAAGTTATGGTATGGAGGTAGTGACTCATCATCGCTTAGATTTATGATACTTTTAAGCAGTGGCGGTTTCCGATTTTGATAACGACGCGGAGGGAAGCTATACGAAATAGCGCCGCAACGAAAGTTTTCTCAAACTGACGCGATTAATTTAAATGCTTTATGAGAACATCTGACAATGATAGGGTCAAACAAAAAAATCTCAAAATATCACAATTTATGTTTTAAATAATAATCCGCACTCAACCGCACCGACAAGTAAAACCAATAACCAAGCACAATCGGCTTTTCACAGGAAACTGACAAAAATTAATAAAACTGGTACCCTCAACCGCATCGGTATTATCTGTTATGAGCACGACGTATTGAGAATTGGGAAAAAAGAAGCCGACAATTTAAGATGTTTTCGTTGTTGAGTTAGAATCGTATGAAATGTGACATGAAAAAACGTCACTATATTTCTAATTCAAGCAGAATTACAAGGTGTGTTAGCAGTTAGCTGAGTAGGATAACCCTTAAAGCTAAAACTGTGTCTATAACAACTGTTTTCGAGAATCTACCTAACAAAGAAAACACATTTTTGTCTAGTCATTGTATAAGTCGAATTTCACGTCTTTTACTTAATATATTTATGGAAAACTTAGAATTAATAAATTTTGCTATATGAGACGGCATTAATTTTTGGATAACAAAATTAAATTTTTTTTAATAAAAGTAGCAATTTTTCCCCTTCTTTCGACGGTTTATTTTTAAAAACTAAATTAATATTTTGTTTTTAAAACTTGCGCTATATAATATTATTTTTCCCTTCACTCAAGCCGAACACTTAATAAGGTGATAAGTGTTGTTTTGACACTAACCGTCTAATATTTAAAAATTCAGAAGCTGAAAAACTATTTAGAAATATAACCCCTAACACCACAGTTTAGAAATTTGTCCCTTATTGATCTTAACCTTAACGTCTGCATTTATATAAAACCCTCTAGAACAGATGCAGAGTTTCTACCTGAAAGCCAACGAAATTTATTAGGTGTTAAGTGTTATTTTGACACTAATGATTGTAAAGTTTCAAGTTTGAGTGTATAAAAACTGCAACCGCAAAGGGGCCGGTATCAGTCTGCTTATCGCCAAATGCAGGTACAAAGAAACGTTTAACTTTACGATCGTGTTATTAGCTAACCACTCGAGTTTTTGTACTTTTTTGCCTGTGGTGCATACAAGTTATATTTTGGTGAAGTTCATGGTTTAGAATTACCCTTTTAGTTACAGAAACTTATAACTAATTTTAACAAAAAAAATAGTGACTTGGACGCTATTTCGCTTGGCAAAAAAGTGACCTTTTAGTGACCTTGCTTAGGCCTACAAATTACTTGTACTGCATAATGTTCAGCATTATAATCGAAGTAATAAACAAAAAAAGTATAAATCGGTACATCTTTTTAAGAAAATAAATTGCATAAAAAACGTTTGTTTACAAAGATTTTATTTAATTTGCAAAGAAAATTTTATATAAAATGTATTATAAAAAAAATGTAAAAATGCGAACAAGAAATAAACAACATTGGTATAAAAATATAAAAATACAATATTCACACGAAAGAACACAACTAATACTGGATATTATAAAATTTACTAGATTAAAATATATCTTTTATTTAAAAAAAAACTGAACAATAATTCAACTAAATACAAATTTTCAGTAAGGAATCACGGACGTAATTATACGCAATTATAATAAAAAATATAACTTTACTAAAAACCAAAGTATTAAATTTATTTAGTAATTAATTTTTGGGCAGTTTTAATTTGGGAGTCATAATTACAAAATCATCTAAACTGCTTTTCTTTTTTTTTCGGAAGCTTGTTTTTTGTAGTTTCTCAACTACCTAGTTTTATCATTCTTTTGCTCCTTTTTTTTTGTGTTTTTAAACTCTTAGACTCTAGCAATGCCATTGCAACAACCACATCGGCATGGTTGGTTTTTAATGATTTTTTTAGCATATACTAGTAAACTTCTTGTTACAGTATGGTCTACCTTTTTTGCTTTTATGTAATTCATTTAATCGGTTTTTAATTTCTAATACTTCTTGTTTCTGTCCTTCACTATTTTTTATGTTTTCGTTTCTTTCTTCGGTTTGTTCTTCTTATAGCCTTTTTTGCGTTATATTTCCGACATTGTTTACACGTTTTAAAATTTTTAATTGAGGATGGAAGGCTACAGCCAACTCAGCCACTTCTTAAACCCACGCCAGCTTTAAGAATACAAGTATGATATGTAATGTGCCATAAAATAAAACCAATAATAATTTTTCGACGTTTTCCAGAAAAAATAAAGCCATGAACTAGAAAATAAAATCTGTTAGCCAAAACATGTAAGGACTATAAGTACTAACCTCTTCCCCACTTCTCCCTAAAAATTATTACAGACAAAAACATGTTTACAATATTTGATTCTACTATTACAGATGAGCAATTGTACTCAAACATGAATTTTAGTCACTTAACCCCCTGTTACCATCAACTTCCAAGTTTCAAAAATTCGTAGAGGACTTCACAGTAAAATTAGAGCCTTGGCCCCTTGACCCTTGAATTTTCTAAAAGAATTTTTGGATATCGTCGTCTTAAAACCTAAATTTTACTGCATTTAAGCTGAAACAACTTCGAAAGTAAAAACTATGCCGGATAATCCGGTATCCGGCTATCCGGCTGAGCAACCGAATACCGAATATCCGTTATCCGGCATTTTGAAAAAGTACTGCTCGCTGCATCCCTACTTAATGTATCTAAAGGCCAAAGTAAATAAATGTAGTGTTTTGTTTTACTTCCATCAGTTCATGGCCTACTAGAATTTTTTCAAAATAAATTAAATGACATGGTCTTTTCATGGCACTCTTATGAAATCTTTATTTTCTGTAATAAAATGTTCAAAACTTAAACAAAATGCAAAGTGTGACACATCGTTGAAATCAGAATTGAAAACTCTATCCAAATATGAAAAAATTTAAAATACCGACCGGAAGAAAAAAAAAGTTGACAGTAGAAAATGAGCAATGGTAACAGTTATACCAAATTTGATCAAAAATTTAGATTCAGCATTAAAAAGTGTCCTAATAATGCGTGAACTAAAAATACTTAATATAAATGACAAGTGAGTTAGTTATAGCCGAAAACAAGAAATCCAAAATTTCAGTTTTTTTTTAGTTTATTCAGAAACATAAAATTCCACAACTTTTCTCTAATTTAACCATCGTCGTATCTCTTCAAATAAGCGAGATCCCCATAGATAACACGCAATTTAACACATCCTGTATATTGAAAGTTGATCTTCATACATGAAAGTTTGCCGATCAATCGTTATTCCATTTTATAATACTGCTGACGTAAGCCGATTCATTAATATTGTCTTCCACTTACCCTTTTGAACTTGGTTTTTAGTGGCCCCTTGGAAATTTTAAGGAACAGTATTATTATTTCCATCGAGTTTTAGAAAACGAAATGCAACCAAGTTGAAAGTGAGTGGTTTTCTGTTGATCTTTATCGCTGTTTTCATTAATTCTTACATCCATCAATCTTTGTAATTTGAAAGTTTGAGAATTTTCCATTAAATATCGACAATCACTTAAAAAGTGTGGCTTATTAAAATTTAAAATGATCAAAATTTTTAAAAATATTTGTATTTATAATTCATTGTCTCTAAATTTAAAGATGCACTTCCTGTTCTGAAATATCGTTTACTTAACTTTTACGTAAACTTTTTCTTGGGCCACTTTAACAAGCTGGTGATTTCTCAAAGGATCGCTTCTGGTCCGTATCATTTCGTAATGTTAAAATCAATACAGAAACGTTATTATCTGGGTAATTTAAGTAAAAGGCTCGTTTATGTCGTATTAGGAGCATTATTTGTTACGTGATAGCGTAATTCCTTTGCAAAATTATGCATACTGGTATATTAAGCAATAAAAACTTTACGAACTACAAGTAAATCGTACGTATTAAGACATTTTAACAGAGCTATTCAAACCATCAAATTGTTTTTAAAAATTGCACATATTTATATAGCAATAATGTAGCTAACTGGCGTTTGTAAGACATCGTCTATATAATTTTTTCTATTTTATAACAGGAGTTAATTGCATTTCGTCGTAATCAGCCTTTACGTCCCACTGCTGGGCACCGGCACTCTTCTCTGCCACGTACTCTCCTTAGCGCTGAGGTAAAGTACGGGGGACCTACAGTTTAACGTCGAATCCGAACGACTAAATACCAGAGAAGGTTTCAGACATTAAGACCCCACGGCTGCCTTCACCGGATTGGGGAATGTGAGTGGCGGGTTGCGGCATAGTGGCGGTAGCTCAGAGATTGGGCGCTCAGCCTATAACGCTAAAGGTCTAGGGTTCGATTCCCCTCCGAAGCCATGCAGCAATAATTGCATTTCACTACTCATTAATTTAGTTTTACGTGTATTACCCTTCTACATTTTTATTTATTCGTTGTTATGGTCTCGGAGGTATGCCTGCCTACCTCGGGTATGTTTGTCTAACAATCTTCACCAATGTGTGTGTCTGTCTGTCTGTCTGTGTGTCTTTCTCAAGGATGTTCGCCTGTACTGTATGTCTTCCTGGCTCAGATGTGCCTTTTTATCGATCTATCGATTTGTCTCAGTTTTTTCATGGGCGCCCGCAAATTGGGGCAAGCCCGTGCAGTTGCCCTCCACCCCTAGATACTTAGGTTTTTTGAAAAATATTGTGATTCACAATGTACTTAAATGAATTTTTTCTTTCTCTATTTTTACTTCTTCTTCATTTAACAAATCACGAAAACAGTGTAACATAAATTGCAACGACAGCCGCTATTTTTTTTTATTATCGTTATACCCCAAAAAGTTTTTGACCCCCTCTGGCAAAAATCCTGCTGGCGCTTCTTGTTTTCTTTTGTCTTCAATCTATGTCTGTCTGCTTCGGGTCTGTCTGTCTGTCCTGGGTGCGTCTATCGGTCTGCTCCAGCCTGTTTATTAGTTTGTTTCGTCTCTGCTTGTTGGTTTATATCGGGGATGTCTGTCTGTCTCGAATCTATTTGTGTGTCGGTTTGTTTCAGGTATGTCTGTCTGTCTGCCTTGCTCAAGTATGTCTATCAATCTTTCTAAGGAGCATACCCGAGACAGATGCCCATTTGCATCTCTATTTCAGATTTATCTGATTCATTACCTGTTTGTCCGTTTGTTTCGGTTCTGCTTTTTGGTTTATTTCGCGGTTGTCTGTCTGAATATGTCTGTCTCGGGTGTAATTTCTGTCTCAAGTATGTATACCTGTCTGTCTGTCGCAGGTGTGCTTACCTGGCACGGGTATACCTGTCCATCTATTTTCTCTGATCTATATGTCTGCCTCGGATATGACTATCTATCTCTGTTTTATCTGACTGTTTGTTAGTTTCGGATACGTCTATTCGTCTACTTACGGTCTGTTTGTCCGTTTACCTCGGGGTTATCTATCTGTCTCAAGTATGTCTGTCTCGGATCTGTTTGTTTTTGCGTTTGTCTGTCTCGGGTATGGCTAATTGTCTGTATGCCTGATTCGAATATGTTTACCTGTATATCTTTCTATTTGTCTGCCTTGCGTATGTTTATCTGTTTGTCTCTTTGTCCCGGTTATGTCTATCCGGCTGTCTCAGATCTATTTGCCTGTGTTTGATTGGTTTTGGGTATGCTTACCTGTCTGTCTAGCTGCCTCTGGTATATCTGTCTGTTTGTGTGTATCGGGTAGTTTGTCTTGTGGATATTTATATCTCCTTCGTGTCTGTCTGCCTGGCTCAGGTATGTCTGACTATCTATCAATCTCGGTTCTATTTGGTCTGTCTCGGGTACTGTCTATATCTGCCTGTCTATCTGTTTCTTTGCCTCGGCTGTATGTCCATCTGCCTTGAGTACGTCTGTCTTAGTTACGTTAACTGTTTGTCTACGGTCTGTTTTTCTGTTTGATTTGGGTCAGTTTGTCGGTTTATCTGTGGGTTACCTATCTTAAGCACGTCTGTTTGTCTCAGGTATGCCTACCTATCTTGCTATTTTGGGTATGCTTACCTGTCTGTCTGCTTGCCTCCGGTATATCTGTCTGTCCATGTGCATTGAGTAGTGTGTTTGTCTGTCGATTTGTTTGTCTCCTGGATATTTACATCTTGTGTATGTCTCGGGTACCTCTATGCTTCTGTCTCGGGTCAGTTTGTCTCTGTATTTGTCTCAGATGTGTCTGCCTGTTTGTTTATCTCGAGTACGTTTGTCCATCTTGGGTTTACTTTTCTGCCTGGTTCAGGTCTCCGGTCTGTATCTCTGTCTGGGATCTGTTCGTCTGGCTCTGGTATGTCTATCTGTCTGTCTGTTTTTGTGCAAGGTTTGTCTGTGTATTCGTCTGTTTTGGATATTTTTGTCTGCCTGTCTCGGGTGTGTCCACCTGTCTGTCTGCCGCGGGTATATCTGTCTAACTATCTGTCTCGAGTAGTCTACCTGCCTGTTTACTTGTTTGTTTGTCTTGCCGGTATGTTTATCTCTCACGGGTCTGTTTGTCTAAGGTACCTATATCTATCTGTCTCGGGTCTGTTTGTCTATCTATTTCGGGCTTGTCTGTCTATCTTTCTGTCGCAGATATGCATGTCTATTTATTTGTTTAGTACTGCCTGTCTGTCTCAGGTATATCTGTCCGTCTGTCTTGGATCATTTTGCTATTTCAGGTAAGTGACCACTTTACTCACTGCTAAGAGTGAGTAAAGTGAAAGTTTACTCTCTAGGTGACATTACCTCACCAACTTAAATTTGGTACATTTGTTTTTCGTTTTCAAAGTAATGTGATGCAAACTGCGATTAGTAAAGTCAGTAATTTTATGTTTTGTTTCAAAGGCATTTTTTTAAATGTCAATTTAAATATTTTTGAAAATTGTACATATTATTCTGTTGTAGATAAAATTTTATATAGAACACATGCCTAAAGTGTCTTTTTTTGATTTCGCAGATTTATATCACTCGCTGACGCTCGTGATTTAAACTTCTGCTCGATCAAAAAAAGTTCCACTTTACTCACTTGTACTATAAATAATTATTATCTATCTGTGTCCGGTCTGTTTATCTGTCTTAGATCTGTTTGTCTGCTCATGGTATGTCTATATGCCGGTCTGCTTTTTGTGTTGGGTATGTCTGTTCGTCTATTTTGGATCTGTTTGTCTGTGTGTCTCATGTATGTATGCCTGTTTATCTGTCTCTGTCTCGGGTTTGTTTTTCTGTCTGTTACAGCATGTCTGCCTCTTAGTCTGTCTCGAACTGCTTGTATGTTACACTCGGATTTCTTTGTTTGGCGATCTTGAGCAGGTTTCTCTGCCTTGTATATAACCACTTTTAAATTAGAAAATTTCGAGACGGTTGCTGCATTTTTATAAGAAAATCATGAACTGCATTTTAATACTTATTTATTTAATTTTACATGTATTATTTTCTTACATATTTATTTATTTATTCATTCATTCAATATTTATAGTATTTCATGAAACATTTTTGTTCCACAAACTGAAAATAAAGTACAACCAATAATTTTTCTCCAATTTGGTGTTTTTCATTATGCCTCCTCTTATTCCTTTCGCATTTGTGTCGGTTTCATACGCAACAGGCATCATAAAGGAAACAGCTAGCTGCAGTGTATTTGAATTTAAAGAGGCTTCACGAACACCTACTACATGTTAATATTTAAAATAAAATAGTCGGGAAAGCTGAACGTACAACCAACAATATCGAGTCCAATTTTCGGGCAATTCGCTGCGCAAGTCTATACATATTTTATTCGATATTCTCTTGTACGAAATGGAGACCCACGAAATAGCATGCAAATCGCAAATTTTATTGACGACATTCTCGACAGAGGCTGCAATATTCTAGGGTAGGCGACAATTTGCATTACTGACTCGGTTTGCTCTTTTTAAACCATTTACTAAAAGAGAACAATAAGTGGGATGGCGCTAGAAGCACAATGTGATGATACATAATGAAGTCCCAAGTTTGTCCATTTATTTTCCTTAAGTGACAAAGTTCATTTGCCTTATTATTTCAATTTTCTGGCTTTCGGCACAAGATCGTGGATAAGTTACTTTTATCTTCTTTGTCCTCCCAGTCATCTGAATACTTAATGCTGCCACAAATTTCTTTGAGGATATTATTGCAAAAGATATATTAGAGGAAAGCACACTTTAGAATGGTATTATGAATTTCAAGCGCATCAAGTTTGATCCTGAAAAAATGTGTATGCCGTACCATATATTAATGAAACCGCAAACATACGCGAGATAAAAAGATCGAAAAAAACAATCGTAATTAATCTATAGCCCGGAACGTGATTTAATTCCTGCCAAAATCAAACAAAAGAAAGAATTAATTTGTCTGCAGAGAAAACTGTGTGTTAAGGGAGTATAATTAATCACGCAACAATTTCAGTGATTCGCCACGATATATACAGTAAACATAATTAAATTTCAATGACGTAGCGATAACGTCATATAATTAATCAATGACGGCCATGTTATGACGTTACTAGTTGCGCAATAACAACTTTACCTTCACTATTCAAACATAGAACTTAGATAAACACAGTCGTGAAACAAACAACGTTTATCTTTAGCCATGCTTTGTTATACTTTCTCATGGAATTCAAGCTCAGTGAGGTGAGTGTTTTTTGTTCTTTATTGATAATATTATCCTCTAAATAATTAACGATAAAAACAAACATGTAGTGGGTCGCCGCACCGCCGATTAGACTTTTAAAGCTTCAGGATTTGGAACTACTCCGCTAAAGGCGAGTGGGTTCAATTCTCACTCACTGTAATGTCCAGACTGTACGTTGGTGTTTTTATAATGATACAAAATCTTGCGGCAAATAATTGTTTTTATATTCGTATATAGTTATAATATCTGGGATATTTTCACAAAAATCAAAGTCCGAAAAGAAATAGCCCGCTTCGAGCAAAACAACTCCCCAAAAATGGTTATTTCCAAATATTCCAGTGTCTCTGGTAATAAGCAGGGCGGCCAAGAATTCTCACCTCCGTGGGAGACGCAAACGACGCCGCTTGCGCCCTTGTTAGAACGTTTTCTTCTGCGATTGCAACTTGGTACGACCACTTCTTCTCCTAGAGATTCAAGGTTTTCTTAAGCCGTACGTCGATACGACCCAACGGGCTATAAATTTGCCTAGGTAATGTACTGGGTGGCTGGAGACAATTGATAGACAGGTGAAGGTGTTGTTCAGAAAAGAGTGGAATGCCCGTCGGCATCAGGGCCTAGGCTGGAGAGATCATGTTTCGCTTTACCTTCTCACGTTAATAGTTAAAATGTCAACCAAAAAGCTCTCATTAGGGCCGGACTAGTTCACCGAGCTACATAGAATTTTCCGCTGGTAGATGGCACCACATAAATGTACAAATAGTGAGTCTCTTGTGCGCTTATGTGTTTTTGGAAGCAAATCGATTAAAAACTATTTTGCTGTTAATATTTGCTGTGGTGGACTTATTCCTTGGGTCGGTGTTAATCCCTAACAGTAGAAATAGGCAGACTAGGCTACTAACAACACTATAATATTTAAGTAATCGTAAACTTAATCATCTGTACTTAATAATTATAACTTATACTCAGTTTAATAAATATCTCTTAAATCACATGGGAAAGGCATACGGAAATGAATTTTAATTAGAATTTTGAAGGGTTATAACAACGCATGGGAGTACTTTTGAAGTAAGTTTCATTGACGTTAATTTGACGTTTATCTTTTACTAACTGAAAAGAACTGAAAGTGCAGTTACAGGGCGAACACTTCTCACTTCGTACCCATAGATTCAGTCCACAAAACTATACATATTTAATGTTAAACTTTCGCACATCTTCTTTATTTCTTCTGCTACTACAATGATTAATTTGTAAATTAAGACGGTAGGGGACCTATATTTCCCATTTAAAGGTTTACCTCGTAAGTAAATTGCTGCGATTTGTTTTTACTCTTAAAACTATTTGTAGAAAACTAGCCAGAGAAAGGAACTTAAAAAAAGATAGTTGAGCAAGCCAAGACCCACTACAGGTTGTAAGGTTACAGCACGATGAAGAGGAATTCATCATAACTCGATACACATACGGTATATTTTTATTAAAGCTGACAATGTAATCTTACAATCTTGCGGGAAAGTTTGTTTATACGATAACATACACAATGCAATATAATGCCGGATAAAGCTGTAGTATTAAATTTCCTTGTTTCTGACTCACATTCGCAATCAGCCTCCGGCACACTTCTCTGCCACGTACTCTTCTTGGCGCTAAGGTGGAGTACGGGGGACCTACAGTTTAACGTCGAATCTGAACGACTAAATACCAGAGAAGTTTCAGGCAATAAGACCCCACGGCTGCCTTCACCGGATTGGAAAATGTGGGTGGCGGGTTGCGGCATGGATTTTTATTGCTGCATGGTTGCGGCGCGGAATCGAACACCAGACCTTTAGCGTTATTGGAGGCCAAGCGCTAACCTTTAAGCTACCGCCACTGACACATTACTATGGCACAAATCCACCTGTCATGGCTGTTTTGTATATTATGTCTCATTTGTTTGCATAACCGCCGTTCCGATCTAAAAACAACGGTCGTTTGTGAGGCGCACGCAGATTTGGATTTTTTTATCGCAAATCTTTTATAAAATAACATTGTTTCTCTGTAGTAAAACTTAAACGGTATTATACAGTGAGTTTTTCTTTTTTGTATTAATATCAGCTATGTATACTTTTATAAAAAAACATCTCAATGCATTGTTTTACTGCAATCTATAGGCAACCAACTGCACAGAAAACAATAGAGAGTGAATGGTTATTTCTCATAGTGTGAGGTTATGTTCAATGAGTATGTTTGTGACATTTAAGACATTCGTATTTTACACCAACTATATTAATAGTAAATTTTTTATGCAAATACTAGCCAATTGTTTTAGGTTGTACATTCATTAGTGCAAAAAAAGTACCTACCGAAAATCGGGCCTGTGTTGTTCGTTAGGTTAGATTAGGATCCCCCCCCCCCCCTAGAAAAACTTACTTCCTACGCCACTGTCTTGGAAAAGCAAAAGTTTTATTTAATATCCGGTTAAACTAATATAGGAATTTAATCGCTAATTTCACAATTATATTGATTCTTACGGTTTTTAAAATCGAATAGTTACATACCGATTTTCGGCCACATTTTACACGTTGTATGCGCGTTTCCTTTTAGAATGATCAAAAGTCGAGTGTATCAGCTATATACGATTTCTGACGGTCCGATGTTATAGGTTTTGTACCGTAACCGAGTTGTTACAGCACTGAAAAGATTAATGTTAAGAGAATAAAAGAAGAACACACAGAAGAGCTTTATCCAAGTTCTCTTTTGAACCGTTCCATTCGTGATTTACTTAGTATTATATCAAAGAAATAAAGCCTTCAGCTTTTATTGCAAAATATGCAGCTAGTTTGAAGGATTTCTATAGAAAAGCTTATCCAGCTTTGTAAATATCCGGGTTTTTGAAACCAACACAAAAAGCAAATCTCTTTTAAAACTTTCCTTGCATAAATTTGCTGCATACGTTTTTTTCACAATATTTGTCGATAAGCATAAAATACAGCTCTAACCGGGAAATAAATTAGTTTTAGTGTTTCAAAATCATAAATAATAAGAAATCAAAAGAGATGTATAGAATAATTTTTTTTTCAAGATAGATAGTTGTATTATTTCCAGTACTGGAATTCACTATTACTACACTTATCTTGAAAATAGCATTTCATTTCGGATATAGTGTCCAATAAGAAAATATTGGGAATTTATCTTTATAGCCACAAACGTGCCTTCCTATAAAAAATTGTTTGCAACGAAATGCTTTTCCATAAAACGCCCTCCCGGGGCAGCACTTCGAAAAGAAGTGTTTTTTCTCTGTTAATTTAATAGAATTTATTTGTAAATTAAATTTAAAACTGTTGAATCTATATTAAATTCTGAAAGAATTACAAAAAAAAACAATTAAGTGTGCATGAAAATAGATTCTGAAACACAATACTGCTTTTATTTTACATAATTTAAAGCGGTACTAATTGAATTTCTATAAATAAAGTCTTAATTAATAACTTTGATAGATATTTATTTATTTCAGCTTTATACGTATTATATACTCGTATTACACGTCATTATCAGATGCAAATTAAAAGTAAACAGTTGGTGTTGCTGTAGAAAACAATAAAACTTCATAACTTGATCTTGGTTATGTAGGTTTGCATATCATTCAATTTCTATTCCAAAGCTTTTAATAGTAGCGAATTTCAGAGATTTGTGCCCATTTATTAAAGGTGCACTATGTAACTCTTTGGGGGTTCTGTGCTCTGGTAAGAGCTGGCGGTGCTGCGGGTTTTGGAGAAAGAATGGGCTTTCGGGCAGCTGTGCTCTACTAAAAGCTGGGGGTGCTGTGGGGTTCAGAGAAAGAGTAAAGTTTTTTATTTCTCAGCTACGGAAAAAGCTGGATGCAGTAGCATTTTGCATGTCTGAATATGTGTAGGACCGGTTGAGCAATCCAGCAACAGATGGCTGCAAAATTTGAGTTTTTGAACCGTGTTTGGAGGTTAAGCCGCTTTAGGTTCTGAAAACGACCTGAACTTTCCGATCTCCATCGAAAATGAAGCCCTTTTATACCCTTTTTTGAACTTCGTCGCTTAGCAGGATAACAAACATTTCAAAGCGTGGTAACCGCAGCAGGAAATGGAAATCGCCTCTTGTGCAGTATTGCATGTTAATTGAAACAAACGTTTTCATCGTTGCTTAGCGAAAAACATTTATAGTTGTAGCGGCTGTAGCAGGAAACTGAAATCGTCTGTTGCTTGATTGTTTGATTGATTTGAAACGGGGAAGGTTTGTTACGTCCTTTAACACTGCGGCCTTTTGGGCCTATTGTGCGTCCCCTTCGGTCGCTAGTCGCTGTCAAGTAGATCCGTCCCCTTTAGCAGGTCTAGAAGTTCGTTGATCAGACTGGCTGGCGGTTGTAGCTCATTGGGGTTGATGCCCTCAAAGATTTGGAATCTTCTGCGAGCTAGGGCTTCGCATTCGAATATTATATGGGAGGCTGTTTCTTCTTCCTCGCCACATAGTCTGCATATGGGATCTTCATTATATAGCCCTATGTCATGCAGATGTTTTCTGAAGTGCCAGTGTCCCGTTAGGAGTCCCGTCACTATTCTGATGTGAGTCCTGCTAAGTTGCAGGACTGGTTTTGTCAGCTTATGGGGATGGCTGCCCATCATAGCTTTGCTTTGTCTCTGTCGAGGTGAGAGTTTCCATTGTTCCGAGTGTTTTGTTGAAATCCATTCTTTAACTGCTCCTCTCGCTGTCTTTTTAGTTTTGCCAACCACAGGTTCAGGCCCTGTGAATGGTGTTTCAGATCCCTGCTTTGCTTGTTTATCTGCATTTTCATTTCCTTCTATGCCTCTGTGTCCCGGCACCCACACAAATTTTACCTTGTTAAAGTTTGCCAGTTTCAAGAGGCTGCAAAGGTAGTTCCAGACAAGCTTTGACTTGATCTAGTTTGAAGTCAGTGCTTTTAAAGTTGCCTGACTGTCAAAGATGATAAGGATGGTTTTGTTCGTATACCCCCTTCTTATGTTCTCTTCTATTGCTGCTAAGATTGCATATGTTTCTGCTTGGAATATTGTGGTAGATTGGCCCAGTGATATAGAGGTGCTATATCTTGGTTTACTACCGTATACTCCAGCTCCGGTTCCGTTGTCTGTGCGTGAACCGTCTGTGTACCATACTAGGCTTTTTGCAAGTCTGGTGGTTCTCCTTGTTGCCACTCTTCACGGTTTATCCGTACTTCAAATGGTTTGTGAAAGGAGTATTTTGTTAACATGTAGTCCGTACCCATGTCTAGCATTGGGTCGTATACTACAGTTGTTATTTTGGAGTGTCCCCATATCTGTTGGCTGCTTCTCCAATTGCCCGTGCAGTTTAAGCGGTATGCTCCCATGCGTGCCTCGCCCTTGATTATTAGCTGTAGAGGAGGAAGTTGCAGAAGAGCTTCCAATGCTGCTGTCGGAGTACTCCTGAATGCTCCAGTCTTTGAACACTAAGAAGCTGGTTAATTGTCTGTCTTTGATTTACTTTTGGCCACCATACTAGTGAACCATAGGTTATTGTTGGTCTTATCACTGTTGTGTATAACCAATAGACCATTTTGGGTTTTAATCCCCATTTATTTCCAAAGGCTCTTCTTGCCATCATCAAGGATGTTTTTGCCATATTGGTAGTTCTCTGTAAATGTTGGTTCCAAGTCAGTTTGGTATCTAAAATTAACCCAAGTATTTGACTTCCCCCTTAATTTGCAGAGTTTCTCCAAAGAGTTTCGATGGGTTTATGCCTCCGTGGTTTCTTTGTCTGTTGCTTAGTGATGTAAAAGGCAGATACACATATTTCTATACAGTTCTACTAGATATACGATTATAGCTTCTTAACAAACAAATAAGTGAAGCCCGTCGGTCATTTTCTAGTAGGTCAAAATTTCAGGTTAAAAAGTTATTTATTACATAATTAACACAAAATTCATTATTTTGCAATAATCATATAATTAACAGATTTGTTTTTAAAACGTACTTTGAAAAACTGCACACTGGCTCTTTGCTCCGACAAATATTGAAATCAACCCCACTCAGACATTGAACCTAACATTTTCAATTGTCTAGCCTATATAAACCGAATTACAATTAAATTTGTAAATGCTTGATTTTAGTATATTTTTCTTGACCATTACAGTGTTTAAAATGTTTTTAGTTGTTTTAAAAATTACTTATTTATATTTATTTGGTTTGTTTATAATTTTAGCAAATTTTTTGCAATAATAGGTAATCAAAGCGTATTTAATTGTACCAGCTGAACTATTTGGATAAATATCGGGAATAGCTAATTTATATTTTTTCTATTTAATTAATATATAAACACAAATAAAGTATTATAACCTACTGTATGCAATTCGTTTAATAATTGTATTTTTTTTATTATAACTAATTTTATCAAATGAAACCTTTAAAGCCACGTGTATCATAAATCTTTACGCTGCTAATTTATTTGATTTATGATGCCAGGAATCGTGTGGTATTGTAATGTCTGATTTTATAGGTTTTCTATAAATAGAGTATTTAAGGTTAATAGTCTTTCGTTTAAGTTTAACAATTTAATGTACCTGTTTTGTTAAGTTTTTTAGTGCAAATTTTATGTTTGGATGCAAGTACGCGGCGCCAAGTGTAAAGTGAACATTTGCTGTGCATTTTACGGTATTTAAGGCAATTTGTCCCAATATTTATTATATGTATATGTATACACACATTTAACTAAATGCTTTTTATTTTAATAAATCGTTGTAGATTTAAATAAATCCTTAAACATTTAGTTTAAATACTCCAACATTTAATAAAGCATTAGAGGTTTAAATAAATCTTAAAAAATTTATTTTAAATTGTCAAATAAACCTTTATGTATTTAGCCAAATCTTAACATATTTGTTTTAAATCTTTTAATATTTAATAAATATTCGCAGATTTAAATAAATTTTTACTAATATAAATAAATCCGTACAGATTTAAATAAATGTTTCAACATTTAATTCTAAGCTGTCACATTTAATGTTAACCTGTCATTTATTTGACCTTCGTGAGGTCAGCTGACTTAGGACACCAAGACCGTTTATACCGGTAGTAAGGCGCAAGGCAGGGTCATGGTGGGAGCGTTCGATGCTTAAACAAAACAGACTGAAAATTACATTTTCAAGGGAATGTTGAGGAAACTTTCATTGCATGAATAATAAATTATGCAATGTTCATGTTGTTAAATATGTTGTTATTGATGATTGAATTAACATTAATTGTACACATTTTTGAAATACGGAAAACATGTTCATAATTGTTGAACGTTACCACCAGTGTAAACGATCTTGGTCTTCTATGTAGGCTGGGTCTACCAAGGTCAAATAAATATGACAAGTTAACATTAAATATGACAGCTTAAAATTAAATGTTGAAATATTTATTTAAATCTGTAAGGATTTATTTATATCGGTAAAGATTTATTTATATCTGCGAATATTTATTAAATATTGAAAGATTTAAAACAAATATGTGCAGATTTGGCTAAATACATAAATATTTACTAAATATTTGAAAATTTAAAGTAAATGTTTCAAGATTTATTTAAATCTCTAATTCTTTATTAAATGTTGGATTATTTAAACCAAATGTTTAAGGATTTATTTAAATCTAGAATGATTTATTAAAATAAAAAGCATTTAGCTAAATGTGTGTATATATAATAAATATTGGGACAAATTGCCTTAAATACCGTAAAATGCACAGCAAATTTTCACTTTACACTTGGCGCCCCATATGCAAGCTGGTAATAAAAATTAAAAAGATTATCAATTAACTCAAATAAACTATCAAAACATGCTTAAACGTCATCAACATAACGTTACGAGTACAACATTCTCAGACTGATTTGTATCCAATATTTGATTTTCCATAAACATATTATAGCTAATTTCCATGAATAAACTGAAATAATTTGTAAATACGCATAAGGTCGAAATAAATAAATTTTAATGCAATAAAAAATTAATGTTTTTAATTAATATTTTATTTACAATAATATGATCTTCAACAAAGTAAAGCTTGAACGTATTTATAGACTGAATTTCTGTTTGACCTTTTATGCAAAAATATAAAACGAACGTAAATTCACAAAGAAACACTATCTCATGTCATTATTTTTGTTTCAGGACATCGACTACGATGGTTTCCGCAAGTTTTTGGACACCTTTCTGGAAGTTAGGACGCCCGAAGAATTATGCAGACATTTATTTCTCTCATTTGTCCGTAAGAGCGTAAGGGTTGAGGGCAAGGCTTTTAAAGAAATGGCCGTCCTGAGTTCCACCACCGCTTGCGCCCCCATTACTTCTCATACCAAAGGTAATAGAAAGAAATACGGAACACTCTTTCACCCGACTTCGTTACGGCTCCCAATAGAAACTTTATTTTATATTTTTGTTTTTTGCAAAAAACGGAAAACCGATCCACTTATTTTAACGTTAATGCTTGAGGTTTTAAATTGCTCGTTACGAATTCTTTGCGTGGCCTCTCTTATACAAAGCTTCTGCGGTCTGTATGTATTAAGGGAGTAAATTGTTGGTCTTTGCTTTGATTAAATCTTGGACTTAAAAGAGTTGCCTCATTCCAGTGATTTCTTGTTTCCTCGTGATTTCTCGCGTTTTAAGTTTTATTTTCAAGCTAAACACGCTAAAGCGTTGAAGATAATAATGAAACACGTTAAGAGAAAATTCTATTCATTATTGCGTGAGGAAATAAAAACAGGAAGTCGTTAATAACGGATAAGGGGAAAATTGTAGCTCGACTTACCAAGTGAAAATAGAATTTTTGATGGGGCTAAATTTAGAACACGTACTCGGACAGTTCTGGGATATATTATGTCAGTTCTTACGTGTGAAAAGCTACCGTGGAGGGTTTTCCTTTGTGCTTTATTTAGCCAACAAACACGGTCTATTCCAGGAAATGCTCAGCAAAGCTTTATTATACTCGGGACAATACAACGCAAGATAAAATAAACTTGACTTTGTGAAACGATTTTCTAATATTCTGAACAGCATTATCGTAATTGAATTTCCAAAAATAATAATAAGACGTGGTAAACAACAAGAGCGAGACTTGATTTTTTTAACTTATTTGTTTCTCCAAAATTATAAACTTTACTTCTGCTGCGCGGACTGTAACAGTTTAACGATTTTAAGCCGTAAACATTGGAATAGTGAACAATTTGACATGAAATTTACATTACATTAAAATTATACAGTATGTGCTACAACTCGGGGTCCATAGCGGCGATTCAGTTCAATTAGAATAAAAAATGTCCTATAAACATGTGTCTGAAACTAAACCTTTACACGGTTACGGTGTTACACGTGTTATGATTAAAGAAAAAAGAAACTACTTTTATTTCCAGACAAATCTATTATAAGTTACTATGTAGCTGTCATAGTAACGAGTATGTTGAACAATTTCACCTAAAACTATATGGTGTCTATCAAAAGTTGGTCACCTAGGTCACCCGACCTAGCCCCTCTCGACTGCTTTTTGTGGCGACATATAAAGTTTATGCAGAAAAATAACACAACAGGATTGAAGTTGGATGCTGCAGCCGCGTAAATACGAAACTATCCTCCCAGAATTGAAAGAGCTACCAGACAAATTGGCACCAAAGTGGATCTGGACACAATGGTCGCTTGCCACCTCGAACACAACATCCATAGCTTCGAAGTGGCCACAACAGCCCCCTTGAATTCAACGACCACCAGAGTTGCTTGGACATAACAAGCACCTTGTACATAATGGCGATACCTTAGATGTAGGTAACGGCCACTTTGGACACCACGGCCACTTAGGACACAACAGCCGTTGTGTCCAAGGTAGTCGACATGGGCACACGAAATATCAAGTGGCCATTGTGTCCATTAGACCCCTGTTGCTTTTGTATCCACTAAACCAATGTGGACGTTGTGTCCAGCTGAGATGTGACCGTTGTGTTCATATCCAGCTAAAAGGAGTGACCGTTATGTCCAAGATGACCGTTGTTTTAAAACAACATTGGTGTCCATTGTGTCCAAGGAACCTGTTGAATCCAGCTGAAGGTGTGGCCGTTATGTCCAAGGTGACCGTTATTTCCAAGCAATATTTGTGCCCGTTGTGTTCACTAACCCAATGTGGTTCTTATATCCACTACACCAATGTGGCCGTTGTGTCCAGCTGAAGGTGCGGCTGTTATGTCTCAAGTTGTATCCAAACAACATTGGAGACCGTTGTGTCCAAGGTGGTCGACATGGGCACACGAAATATCAAGTGGCCATTGTGTCCATTAGACCCCTGTTGCTTTTGTATCCACTAAACCAATGTGGCTGTTGTGTCCGAACAATTTTGACGACCGTACAAGAAGGTCTTTGTGTCCACTTAAAGGTGTGGCCGTTATGTTCAAGGTGGCCCTTGTACCCACTAGACCAATGTGGACGTTGTGTCCAGCTGAGATGTGACCGTTGTGTTCATATCCAGCTAAAAGGAGTGACCGTTATGTCCAAGATGACCGTTGTTTTAAAACAACATTGGTGTCCATTGTGTCCAAGGAACCTGTTGAATCCAGCTGAAGGTGTGGCCGTTATGTCCAAGGTGACCGTTATTTCCAAGCAATATTTGTGTCCGTTGGGTCCTAGGTGGCCGTTGTGTTCACTAACCCAATGTGGTTCTTATATCCACTACACCAATGTGGCCGTTGTGTCCAGCTGAAGGTGCGACCGTTATGTCTAAAGTGGCCGTTGTAACATTGTAGACCGTTGTGTCCAAGGTGAACGTTGTGACTACCTGAAGCTGTGGATGTTGTGTCCAAGCTAAGGGATATGGACACACAAAATATTAGGTGGCCGTTGTGTCCTAGACTCCACCGAAGCTTCACGAGACAATTCGACCAAGTATTGCATCAACAATATATCATTTGTTCTTTAACTGCACACTTGTAACACTCATAGTTTTGTAAGGGTTGAGTTTCGTCCACCTATTTATGCAAAAATTAATACTCGAATTGACCCCTTTAAAAGGATCTTAACCTAAAGCTCTAAACCTCCAGTTGCTGGACACCCTGTATAAAGTTTATTAGTAGTGGGTGCAATAGGAAAGCAAGTTTCTAAATACAATTATTATTTCGTTCAACGTCCTGCCAACTTACGAATAAATTAAAGCCGTTAAATCGCTTGAGTTATGGGGTACTACATGCGTCCATGAAAAGCAATTAAACGAACTACTCACTCTGCATTCAACTGTCGTTCGGAATAAATGTAGAAAACGTAGAAACTATTGACGTGAACATCTATAACCGACTGTAAAAATGCAGTAAAATTAAGAAAATTAAAAATTTTTCAGCAAACGAACTCGTTTAAATTACGTCGATTATGTTGAAATTGTATTTAAAAAAATTGCTTGTTTAAATTAGAAATCCATTCTAAAAAAAATGTAATATATTGATTTCTGAGTCAATATTTTTGACTTTTTGATTTTGTAGGTAGTTTAAAAGCAATTGGAACGGATTCTACATTAGTAGTTTTGGGATCTTATAAGGGTAGGTTTTAATCCCCGCCCTCTACCGTTCGTTTATTAAGTGTAACTAATGCACCAACCAAAACTTATCTCACAAGTGTAGGTAGTTTACCCCAACCTCTATATTATTAAATGTTTATGTTTATCTAAAAAAAACGGTTAAGCCAAGGAATACTTAAATATTAAAAAGAGTTTATATGACGCAGCTCTAACCCGAAAACCAAGAAGTCATTGACAACGGCTCCGGAAGCCTACAACTAAAATTATCAATTTCACATTGTTGAAGAAACTCTTGATATGTTTGGAGTATTCTTTAGGTTAAATTGCTGCCGTAAATATTTTTTTATTGTTTTGCAACACTGACGTAAAGCATATTTACTTAGGTAACGTGCGCTTAATTCATTATTACAGTTTCTTTTTTTGGAATGTAGAGCCATCTAGCGGTTTGCGGTGAAAGCAGCACCTTAAAAATTTAATAATTCAAGAAACGTAGAATCATTTCTTTGCTCGTAACAACTGGAGTTGGAAGTAAAACGCAATGTAATTTCTCGTTTTCTCCTCATTTAGGCTATCAATCAGGAACTTAACCTCAAATATGACGTTTGATTTTGATGGTGCCCAGACACTGGCTAGTAGCGCCTTTGCAGCACGCGGCCTTTGTAAGAACCGTATAGAGACGCCAAGTCGATCTTAATCGAAGAGGCCGTGCTATCGGTAATAGAAAACGCATACAATGTTGCCAAGATTAATAAACTTTAAATACGAGTATTTAAGAAACTAAATACTTTAGTACAAATAACTTTGTCACTCGGTTTTGTCATGAGAATCGCGCACTGGTCCTATTATGCGTCAATTAGATGCGCCTTGCATTTCGATAACTTAATTTTTTCATCGGCCGTCAGTGGGCCGATCGGGTGTACGTAGTTCGCGCTTTTGCGGGAGCGGTCGTTTCGTCGAAAACATCCCAGGGAGCATAACCAGTAGCATTTCACTATGTTCTATAATAAAAAACAAAAACTCTTTTTTTAAACAGTGAGATTAAAACAAATAACCCCTATTGGGGTTTGATCCGGACACTACCTACGCTATATATCAGCATTTCAGCAGATGTTACAACCTGGGACAAAAAAGATCAGACTGTCGTAGCTTTAACAAGGGCTGGTAAATCACCGACTTTCGGCGAACTTACCACGGCCATTCCAAAAAATTTGTGAAGTATTGAGGATTGATTTAATATTTCCTAAATTATTTAATAACTACTCGTACAGAACACGAAATAACTAAAAGATGTACGTAACCATTTTTTAATATTCTCTTGCATTTTTATCTTTACTTTTTTTATTTTATTAACTTAACTAACAGAAAATTGCTGTATTATTATCTCGAGCTTGTGATCAAATTACTTTTAAATAAAACGTAATGCCCTCTTAATACAAACTTCTGTTATACTTGGAAATGCTCTTCATAAAGGTGATTATTATGCAGTCTCGAGCTTTTCTTCATTAAGAGAAATTAAAGATTTCCAATAACGTTCATCATATTTATCGTTTAAATTTGATGCAGCCTTTTTACGATTCAGTATCTGTTCCTGCTACTGAAATTGCATTAAACTGTACCCGTCGACGTATATAAAACATTTTACAAGCAATTCCTCCGCAAATTGCCGGGATTATTATTTTATGCGCTTGTTTGCCGTGAGGGAAACATTTAATTATCTAATATAACTTAGTACTATCTAAAGTGCAACGTTCCAGATAAATGCTTATTGCTTGCCTTCTTTAGTAAATGATATAATTTGCCTGAAAACCTATTTAGATAAGTAGCTTTTTTAGATATATTTTGAACCCACGCCCACGTCTTGGTTGTTTTGTTTTGTGCACCATAGGATTTAAAACGAAACCTTAAAAATAATCCATTTAATACAAGTATTTAACTAAAAAACAATGTCTTAAAACATTTACATTAAACCCTTGAACTCTCCTTTTTAAAAAACTTTTAAATTAAATTAAATCCGAGGAATTAAACCTGGTGTGTAAAATCCGCATGCAGAAACCTTTTAAAACAATTACAGATAGTCCAATCTTGTTAATACCCCTTTCTCGGTGGGTTTGGTAAAAAAAACGCCTGTAACTTCTTATTTTCTTGCGTGCTCCCAGGTTCCAGTTCAACTCCAAACGTAAACGCCTGTGTTGATATTTCAGAGAAGAGTGGTTGCGGAAGTGGCGAAAGAGTTACGAATTATGGGGAGATATTGGTGGAAAAATTTCACGGAATCAGTGAAAAATTACTCGGCCACCATCGATCTGACAGCGATAGCTCCACTACTAGGGTTAAGTCAGGTATAAACGACTTCTGTTGCATTCAGTAAAAGCTAATAAGTATAACTTAACAAAATGCACATCATTATTCAGTTTTTACGCTAACGCCGATGTAACTGCATGCTGTAACTATGCTGATTTGCCAATTAGTGAAGCTTTCTAGTGTATTTTTATAGCTTGCCTTTCGCTGCTAATAGTTAACAGGAAAAAATGTATAAATAAAAGTTTGCAAATCATTTATGCTGTTCTTAAGATGGCAGCATGCCCCAGAAGTAACTTATTACAGAAAACGATTGGACGAGCATACCGTAAACCACTTAAACACTTCTAAGTGATAACTAAAGGCCGGATTTACATACACCAACAGTGTTGCCGCATATGTTTTTCCTACTGTTGCAGGGAAAATATATTTGGCAACACTGTAACTGCAGGCTGCATATATATCCACTAACAGTGCTGCCAAATGTGTTTTTCCTATTGTAGCTGGGAAAATATTTTTAGCAACACTGTTAGTACCTATCCGCCCCGTGCATATGGCCAACATCAGCGACGCCTACCTGTGGCTCGTTAAACTTTTGATGTAAAAACATAAATGACTGCTGACAGTAAACATTGCTTGTACTGTTATTGTTTGTAAGTTTGAATAAGGAATATTATTGTTAAAATGACGCCTTTTTATTATTTATTTTTTCGAATATGTACTGTTATGGTTTATGTTTCTATATAGTTAATGGAGATTTTTTAAACTATTGCTCAAATTAGCCGCTAGATGTCAGCACAGCCAAATCTTATGCTTGTGCTAATGGGAGGTTTTTAACGTTAGGTACTACGTTACGGTGACAGACAAAATGTAAGCTTCGCATTGGCTGAAATTACGTGCTGCCATCTCAGATATCATTTTTTTTATTATTTCTATTCTTAGAATACATAATAGTTATGGTTCAATGGAAATGCAACGAGGCAAAACAACCACAAATGGAACAAAAAGATGGGCAGACGATATCAAACAATTGGCAGGTCTGGCATGGAGGAACATGGCACAAAACCGAAAAACTAGAGACGAATGGAGGAGGCCTGTGTCCGAAAATTTACAAATGAGGGCTAAGAAGAAGAAGGTTACATTTTAAATTAATTCTGATATATTTTAACACTAACGTTTAATATATCAATATTATCTGTTGCCACATAATAATTAGCAGCATATTTGACCCTGCTGACATCTAGCGGCTGATTTAAAAAATAGCTTAAAACCTACCATTATTATGTCAACAGATAACATTCGCCAAAATGGTTATGCTTTAAACCTTACTCTGTAAAACATATCATAA